>VJMY01000088.1:0-159894 GCA_009869795.1 Neelides sp. FZ-2019
CACATAATTCAGAATCCATCAACTTTTAATTACCGCAATATTGTTTTTACATACCATTGAATGACTAAAGAAAGACTTAACTGACATAGAGTAACTCTAACAGAATTAATAATTATTTGTAATGTTATGTCATCTGGAGCTATGTAATGTATTGTAAATGTAAACTATATATTCCATTATATTGACCGTACAAGTATTGTATGCTGCTCAACTCAAATTCAAAATATCATAGGTATACCATTATTATAGATAAATATACAATCTATATAGAAATTGCGGATTGCGAATATTAAATATAATACTTGAAATGAAATGAAGGAATAAAGGAGGATCCATGGAAAAGACAGGATATTGGAAATTCAATGTGGCCTGACTGGAAATTCCAAAGTTGACTGAAAAAGGATGGGAATTCTTTGAAATGAATAATTAGAAAGACAATCAACTTGTGGCTTTTCGCTCTTTTCTAAGACTAATTTATTCGCATTACATTCATTTTATTCTTCTAAGAGTTATGTGCATGTGTTATGTATATATATATTATTGTATATTTAATAAAACATTAATTTTTTGCTAATTGTTGAAAAAATGAATGAATTGATCTATTTACTTATATCAAGATATACAAAGACGTGGTCATTTGTGAATACCTATATTAAAAAATCTTATGATTTTGCTTTAAAAACTTCATGCGAAAATTAAAATGCTAAAAAATTACGAATTTAATATTCAGTAGGTCGAGTAGTGAAGTTATGGAGAGGATTTAACTCTCTGACAATGAGCAAAATGAATTCTCAAGATTACTAGGAAATAATTGTAAAGATTGGAAAAAATCCAAAACCTAAAACCAAATTTATTTTATTTTTTCCTTGGTCATTCCAAATACAGATAGCTTTAAATTTTTACTTTTTCGACCAATAACTCTAATAAAAAAGAATTCGCAATATCCACGCAGGATCATTTATTTGCTCGAAAGATAGGAGAGTATAATAAGTATTAGATTACAAGGTCTTAAATATCGGCGTTAACGTTAACTTAAACCAAGTTATTAACTGACCATCATTATTCAGTAAAGCATTCAATTTATACTTATTCGTCCATACCTTCATACATGTGAATTTCCTAAATAAATATTTGCTATTATTTATATTCATCACTTTTTGTTTATAATGAAGATCTAAAAATGTGAATGATTAATTTTTAGTTAATTAATTAACTCATCATTGGTTTTCTTTCACTTAAATCATCATCATCATGGTAGATTAAAAGTCAATTTGTGTTTTGGATATACATAGTTAATTTACACAAAAACTTTAGTCTTTATTTTAGAGTTAACAGTTGACTTTTATTCAAATTTGCATACGTCATTAATGTCAAACTGTACATGTAGAGAAAATTAGATTTATATTATTTTCAATATAGAATTGATTAATTTAAAAACACACAAATACGGATTAGTTTACATATATATGTAACTATATATCCAATTTGGATTTATATTATTGACCTCGAGTAAGGAAAAAAAGCTAATGCATGTATATAAAGGCAGCTGCAATTCATACGAATCCGATTATATAAAGTATTGTTCTACATTATATTACCTATATGTATATATGTATAAGGTCGTCAATATCTTTTTTCCGCCTTGCAGAATTTCAATCTCTTAATTCACATTCTAGAAATTCAGAAAAGCGGAAAAAAGATTTTTACGACCCTGTATAGTATTTATAATGAGTCTACTTAATTTTTTCTAAATCTGTACACTAAAAACATTTACATTTTCGACACATGATTTTCAATAATGAAGAACATTTAACTTTAAGAATTTTAGCTTTTTTTATCTTGGTATTAAAATGTGATTTACTTGAAAAGTTAAACGATGAATAAAAGGATATGAGAAACCATAAACTTGCAATGTCGAACGATGTTTTTAAATATAATTTCCCCAAATCCAATATTTTCATTTGTCCATTTAATACAAATTACATAACAAGAAACAATATCAAAATATACAAGTAAGATATCTTACATTGATAATTGGGTTTTCTTCAAAGTCATTTTTTAGTTTTGTTCAAAGGCGAATAAAAAATAAAGAATGGTTGATCATTCAGTATTCTACGAGTATTGTATTTCATTTTTGTATTTCATGCGTGTAAATTGAAAAGAATTGAAACAGTATCTAGAGACTCATGTATTATATACTTATTAATATTGCACATTGCATTGTAAAACATTACACTCTTATTTTGTGCCTCAACACCAAAGAATTAAAAATATCTATGAAATGAACTGCGTCATAAAACCTCAGTTTAAATACGAAGACGATACTGCGACTCAAGGAGCACATCATATAATTACGCAATTGCATTATATTATAGTTTAGCAAAATGTACATCCATGTAAGTACATAATAATTTTGCTGCATAATAACTAAGTTATATTGTTTGCATATATTTATATATGCACAAAGCCCATTTAAAGTTTTAAAGGTGTGGAGTTGAAAGAGATTTAAAGTGTTGGAGGGAAATTGACATTGAAAGAGAAACCTGCTGAAGAAAACCCAGGCCTCACACTAATTAATATGCAGGGGAGTTTTTACAATCAGGAAAGAGATTTTTAAAGAAAGAGACGAGTTTCCAAGAAAGAATTCATTACTCTCCTTAATAAATTCTCTATGTGTATTTATTCTACTTGTACTTCGCTTACAATTAGATTAAATACATACATCTAATATGCCTTAAATGCAGTGCTTTTTAAAAGTTTGACTTTTTTGAAAACCCCACGCATTCAAGATCAGCTAAACTTGAAACGAATCCAAAATCCAATATGCTTTAGGTTTTTGGTTCTAATGATATTATAATTGTTTAGCTTAAGTCAATTAATATCGATTACAAATGTCAATTTTTTAAAAATATTTTAATTAAAATAGCATTCGCACTTGCTGGACTCCTATATTAAACTTATTTGAAAAAATAATTAGAATAATAAATGTTGTTGCCCACACATAAGTTTGTTGAACTATATTTTGGTATGTATAGCAAGCAATTTGCAAATACTGAACTGATCAGTATGCAGTAATACAAATCATTTCAGTATTATAATTTTTAACCAATATACATGTTTCATTTCCATTTGATATTATATTAGAAAATAAAATTAAAGCGGAAATTAGATAGAAGCAATAACTAAAAATAAAAAAATAGTGTTACATAAAATCAAATACAATTAATTTTGTTAAATATCCACCTTGATAAGATGATAAAAATCATAAATAAATCGCATGCCTTAATAAGCCTTTCATACATAGACAAACAATTGTGGCGAATCCTCATTAATTGTGGTGGAGACTAATATGAGAGTAATAATTAAAATGTTGGTTAAAAGTTGTGCTGGTTTGTCAGGATGTCAACGAAAATATTTTAAATTTTTATAACTAAAACTGGGACAATTAAAACGACCAACTAATTTGGCAAAATAATAAATAATAGAGATATTTTTAATTGTAATAATTTTCTCAAATAGAAAAATAAGTTATTTTGCTAATTTAATTGGGTTAAGGTTGAAGACGAAGAGGATATCCGGGAGTCTGACCATTAAAATAACTTAAATTCAACATGAAAAGACAAATAAAGGCAGACCAAGAAATATAATTTTAATAACACAAATATGAATAACATTAATTGCAATACAAGGCAACTGTGTTCATGACTTAATACGAATGCAAATTAAAAATAAAACACTAAAAACATACGTGCAAATTGGCACCTTTATAAATGAAATGAAACATACATAACAAAAATGAATAAATAAAATGTGTGTTTACCATGATTGGGTTTTTTTTCACTCCATTCCTTGGTCTAAAAATTTTAACAGGATTTGATGGCAATTCTCAACAAGTTCCTTTGCGTCAAATTATTTTTTCAGATTCTTGAAACCTAGGAAAGAAAATGAAATGTCAATAATAATAAGATGCTCTTATTATAAGACAATCAAACATGCCCATTTCAAATTCCTCATTCAACAAATAATATATAAAAAAATGATAATTCCGAATAATTCCTCTTCAATTGTTATCTTAATGGTGTGAAACGAATAGAGTAATAATTACCAGCACGCACTTTTCACAGTCGTTTTTCTTCGTCTTTGAATCCCCTCCAGCCGTTATTTCATTATGGCGAGGAAGAACAATTCAGTTCTTAAAACTGACAATGAGATTCGAATAAAAAAGGCTCAATTCAACTTGAGTTTATTCTCACTTTGCCTCAAACACCAAGGAAATGATAAATAGGTTGGTATACAAAGTTTCTTAATCTCTGATTGTGAGCTTAGGTAATTCTGTTAAATTTAATTCCAATAAAAATCTGTCCTGGCACACTGGACATAAAATACTTAAGTGTAAAATGAAAACAAACAAAACCTTTTTAACAGCAATCTGTATATAGTACCAATTCATATGACTGATAAATCTCAAGAAATTTTTTTTCCCAAATCCGCTTAATTAAAATCCTGAGATCTCTAGTTCATGAATTGCCGATGACCAACAATGTAATTGGCTAGCTAAGAAATGAGTATAAATAATTAGCAATTGGGGGAATAAGGAGCGTGTTTTCGAACCGGCCGGCGGTCTCTCAAAGGGGCTAACTAAGACAGGGAAACTGGGGAGTCTCCAACGAACGTGTGTGGGAGATTCCCGTGATGACGATGAGGGCAAATGCGAAATGGAAATCTCCTTGGGTCCTTGGGAGTATCTGTTGATGAATGGAGTTCGGGGGTAATGTATAGGGAATCGGATCCTAAGCCACAACGACTCTATTGACCTGCTACATTATTTCATACATGCATTTCCGCCACGTGGAGCAGCTGTTATCCTTGTCCACATTTCTTTTGACTCTCCATCGCAAATCCACCGGCCAAGAGCCGACAATACACAAACGATTGCGAGGTCAACAATCATCCACGTAGCTTCTTACTACTCCAACACACACACGGAGATAAGCCCAATGCTTCTCTCCTCCTCGTAAAATGGGGATGTAAACAATGTGCAAATGTTGGCTCATCTTATGCATCCAGAACTCCATGAGTCAACACAAGAGATTTATTCAAGAGCTACCTCGGTGGGTTGAGCCTTTCTATATACCCTCTACTTATAGAGCTCCTCTTTACAATTTGCTGAGGTTGCCGGCTTGTTATTCAATGCAATTTGGAGTAAAAAACACCTCGTGTTTCTCACTATATGTACAGGAGGGTGCAAAAGGATTGTGGGGTATCGTTTCGACCATTTTTAAAATTCACATAAAAATGAGACATAAGCCATTCGAAAGAGCTTAAAAATATGCATCAGAAATATAAATTTTGGTCCAATAGGATAATTTTGAAATATTTCTTTTCATACATTGAACATACCAATAATTCATTTTACCTCAATTTCCCTTTTAGCTCCTCCGTCTCCAACCCTTTAAAATCCAAAGCTTCCTCAATGAACTAATTGAAACATTAACTTAGAATTATAAAAATTATATTAATGTAACTTTTTATGTTCTTTCGAATGGTGTATGTCTCATTTTCCTGAGAATTTTAGAAATGGCCGAAACGATACCCCACAATGCTTTTGCACCCCCCTGTAGTGCCGAGAAGAGATTGCATTTGGTGTGGATACACCAGGACGATATATAGAGGTATATAAATATACTTCGCACACACTTTACAATTTGCAAATTTACAGGAGTATGAAAAGAGCTGCACGAGTTCCTCCTTTTTTATTCTGTATAATATGGCAAAGATGTTTGAATGACCTCCATATCAATTTCTTTAGGCTCGTGTTCTGGAATATTTTATAAGGATATATGCATGACATTTGCAAACATCAACGCACCGTATACAATTAATGTATTTGTGCATACAATATAATGTTTTCAGCTTTATCACCTCGTGTGCAAATCATTATTTATTTATTAAACAATTTGAGTTTCAGGGTTCGTTCAAATTGCACAAGTTTCAATCATGGGAAAAGATCCAAAAAATAACTTTGCTTTTCAACAGGATTTAGTTTTGACTAGTAAATTCTCATTAAAAATAATATACATATAATACATAGCCGAATGTCATTAAATTTTTTAAATAATCACTATGTGATTCATCATTATACTGACTCATTTGACTAAACAGAAATTATTTATCAATTTTATCTAAATTATCTTAAAACACGAGAGCTTCTTCAATTTCAAATTAAAATGAAATTCACATATGTAGTAGGAATAGGTACTTATATAAGAAAACCAAACATTAGATTTATATCAAATATTTATATTAAACAATAAAACACAAATAAATGAATTTATTTCCTTTAAAAACTAAATTCAAAAGCTCATAATTAATCTTAAACGAAGCATTTTTAATTTTTACCCAAGATTTTTTATAATTTTAGATAAATTCATAAAAGCAAATTTGAGTTAACGAGATTAAAAATAAAAAGCGGATCAATGAGAATGTAAAAATTAAAAGAATGTAGAGCATAATTGAAGGAGTCATATTTGCATGTACATAGTTTTTCTTGTACTCACTTTGTCAATTGACATGTAAGCAATGTACTCGCGAGGATGTAATATTTGTGCGTGGGTTTTTTCTTTCTCCTTCAACTCTCGGTTCACTTCGCATTGAAATGAGGATAGAGAAGTGGCGAAGGCCAGGGTGAAGGATGGATATGCATCTTGAATGGAGTTTTCACATGAGGAGTCCTATACGTACGTGTGTGTGGATCTCAGCTTCCTCACAGATGATCCTATCGGACTGATGGGCAGAAGGTCTTCTCACTTTTCTCAAATGGCTTGTGTTGGAGCTTGCAGTTGGGCCCAATGTCAGAACATATGTGTACTATAGGTAAGAATGATAATCATTGAGAGAAGCTCGCTCACGTTGACAAGGAGACGCATCACTCCCCACTAATTAAATAATAAACCACATCCACTCCTCATTAGCTCAACTAATCCAATGGGATCTTATTACGTTCATTCATATTCACCTATCCTCATAATGTGGAGCATTTTTTTTACATGCGAAACAAAGGAATCCACCTTGAGGAAAGGAATTAAATGAACCATATATAGAACCCTATCTCCTTTTCATTTTCATTATTAAATGTTGATTATCAATGTGGTTGTACTTGTGCGCTATACAAGTATGTATAGTTACTAGTAATGTAGAGAATTTGAACTTAAATGAAATTATAATTATCATGTTCCTCACCAACTTATCATTTCTCAACTAATTTAGCTAATTAGTTGGTTATTATTCATTTTGAAATTGCTAGCCATGTTATTGAAAGAATGAGAATGAAACAATAAAAAATAATTATTATTAGCCACTTAAAACTATTTATTAAATACTCTTATGTTAGTATGCAAGATGGTAGGTAATTATTTACATAGGTAACGTTGAGAAAAAGTATGAGAATAACAATTGAAAATGAATTTTCATTTAGTATTTGAAAAATAGAAATAATATACTACCAACGATGCCTATAATACATATTTTATATAAAGGATTAAAGTTGGTTGGTCTGTATTACTAACAATTCAACGTTTCTTACTTTTTCAAAAATATTCTTTTGTGAATGAAAGAATAATAAAAAAAAACCAGTGAAATTTTTATGCCTACATATTTGTAAGTTTATGCCTAATAAGTAAATATGTATCATTCTTATTGTTAATGACAATTACCAAAGTGCGTAATTAGATAGTCACTATTATTATGCATATTATATTAAAAATACTCATTGTAAAATGACAAAATTATGTTTCTTAGAAACTTATTGTTCGAATTCTTATAATAAATATGCATTTATATAAAATATATGTATATTATATATATTTTATATTCGTATTTGTTCGAAAGTTGGCCAGGATTCGAAAGATGGCCGGGTCAAATACCTTATAGAATTATTATACATGTACTAAGGATATATTATATAGGCAGGTTATTTATGCGTGTTAAAATCTTAAATATTTTTGATGTGAATTCATTCGTCAAATACTTTACTTGCCTAATTAAACCATGTAGTTGGGTTTTATGTTGAATCCACAACCCCAATTTCCGTCAAACATTCCATTTTAACTGGAAAAAACGTTGAGAAATTTCCGAGAACACTAAAGTCGAACAAAATCTTTGGAATAAAAGTATATCATTATAGGTATGATGAAATGATGATTATATAAATGCAATATGATATTTATAAGTATAGTAAGGTCATAAAATATTCTCTAAAGTTGAACATGAATTCGCCATAAGTCATAAGCTGACAAAGTCTGATTAAAAGAATAATTTGATATATACATAAATACCTATACATCAACATAGCTACATACTCTCTATGTCTGAGAATTGTGCCGATTTTTATGAGCAAACACACAACTTCTTTGGAAGTCTTTCTATCAATTCATTATACTTGATAGGAATATGTACCTGCTAAACATATTAAAAGTATCATCATGGCAATGAAAGACTGATAAAGTAGGAGGAGTGAGGACTCAGGAAATCGGTACAAGTCTCAGACATAGAGAGTAGGTATATGATTAAATAATACAAATATGTATCACAAAACTTACATTTAGAGGTATTTTGATCTATTTAACCTCCAAGAATTAGTTTTGTATATGGGTATAATTAACAATATATCAATAAATTCATTAATAAAGTATTAAGAATTAAACTTAAAGTTAATTTTGCACATAAAAACGATAAATTGATAAATGGGGCTCATTGTGAAATTATGCGAGCATCGCTCGGCCTGAAGGCAGCTGTGAATTATTGTCTATGATATTGAAAAACCATTTATAAACCGTTCTCAATTAGGTATAACATTTTGCTATTTGAATTTATAAATTACTAATTTATTAACTTCAATAATGAATTTTTTAAACATGGAGGATTGTGATTCTCAAATCGTCACTACAATTAACTTTGTTCGAAACAATAAAATCCTTTACGACCCTCGAAACAACGAAAACGAATGATTTGAAATTAATAATGTGGAATCTTCTCGGACTGCAATTAGAAATCCCAGATATTCCACCAAACAAATTAATTTAACTTTTCTTATATTTAAAGTATATATGAATGATTGGATGTTAAAGTCAAAGTTTAATGCATTTGCTTTTATTAATATATATAGAAATTTTTAATTTTATTTCATTAATATTTGTTCAATGTTAAGGTGCCACTGAAAAGTACGTTTGGAAGTTATTAAAGGAAATGTATATTGAGTTAATACCGATTGAAATAGCCCTTCAAAATTCGCAAGTAAAAGTGGTACACGAATGGAGGACTTATGGGTTAATTTCAACTCACTTAAATTCCTCGAAGAATTCTTATTGCCGTTGCAATCAAATTAGGCGAATAAAAATTATGTCTTGAAATTTTATGATCCTAGTTGAATCCCGGATTTTCTTAAGTTAATTAATTAATTTCTATATTTCAGAAGTTTAAAAAACAATTTGAAATAAGGATCATAAAAATGTTTTATATTAAAAACCATTATTAGGTACCTAGTTTATATTTTATTAAAATTAAAAAGCTATATTTGTCATTAACAAAATAGTTTTTTAAAAATTTATTTATCAAATTAACATATAACTACTTAGATTAAAATATGCATCTCGTCTCCTTATAATCTGGAAAACATGAACTAATATATTCATATATATCATTTCTGAATTTAAAATACCTACAATACCATTTGATAAAATTATTTATAGTTATACAGTTCATTTTTCTTTGTAGAAATAAAAAGAAGATTCACTAATTGTATTTTGTCTGCTTTTCAGACGTAACTTTCTTGTCTTGAGGAGAACAAAAGAAACGAATCCAAGAGACGTGGTATAACTAAATCTTCCGCATGTAAACCTTTAATAACCTCATCTCCGCAAATCCCGACTAATTTACGAAGAGTCGCCTACAAAATACAAAAAAATTTAATTTAATTTAAATGCCGTATAAAAATAATGCTAAAAATCATATTTATATCTAATGAAAATAATGTTAATATTTATATCATACCAAACAAGCGATTAAAACCCCGTCGGAATAGTTTCTCTCTTTTTCGTGTTTGGAGAGTTGGATAAGTCTTTGCATTCCTCCTTTGTCAGCAATGAATTGAGCTACTCCATTTTCACCACATAATCTAAGAAAAATTTAACTTTATAAGTTTACCAGAGCAGCGTGTTAATTATTTAGTAAAAACATAAATTGAATAAATTGATTAAAATTAATACCTTGAGATCGCAATGGCTGATTTCTGCTGAAGTCTCTCGCAAGCTGCTATTTCCGAATGAAATTCTGAAGGTAATGGCATTTTCTGAATGAACCATAAAAGTGCATTCACAGCTCCGGAGCTCACAATTTCCTGCCGAAATTCCTCGACGCCTGACATGTTTGCCAAGATAGTTGCCACCTGTTGATTGATTTCATAAGACTCCAATGGCATTTTTATATGAAATAACCTTAAATAGCTTTTAGGATTAAAAAGTGAAAGTCTTACGTGATCCAATACAAATATCGAAAAGTCTTTCTTTCTCTGAACAGCCCGAATTATGAGATGAATGGCACCAAAATGGCATAAATATGTCAATGAAGTGACTTCTAAAAATGAGATATTTGAGATAGCTGCCACTGTAAGCAGAAACGCGTCTTCTTCTGAACAGCAAAGTGGAATCATATCTACATAGAATCATTCAATTCAATTTACTTAGCACTTATATTTAATACAATATGAACTAATAATGTATAAATCAACTAATAGACAAATGATATTTTAATTGTTCTCTGTTTTAATTTTCTTACTCGTAAGTGATATCATTGTCTTTTCTAAATGAATGCTCAAGTTTTCAAGATTCGTCTCGAGGTCAATCCATGGGTCAGTGGCTTGCGTTAAAACTGCGACGGCTTCTAATTTAATCGTAAGATCGTTTTGAGGATCGTAGAGAATATCTGCAATTATCTCGAACCCGCCAGCCTAAAATGATAAAAACACCAATAATCAAAACACGTTCGTTCAAATTCCAATTTAAAGATAAAAAGAATTTATGAAAACCTTGTCGAAGTCCTTCACAGCTCCACCGACACACAAGAGAGTTGCTAATGAACGAAGAGACCACATCTTTTCTTGAGGATTCCTCGAGTCAAGGATCGAGCCCAAGATGACACGAACAGTTCGGATTTCTCCAGCCAGTTGACAAAAGTGCGTGCCGCCCTCGACGAGGATGGACGCAAAGAATTTGAGGGCGAGGAGCCCGTGAACGCCGCCCTTTTCAAT
Source organism: Neelides sp. FZ-2019 (assembly GCA_009869795.1). NCBI lineage: Eukaryota > Metazoa > Arthropoda > Collembola > Neelipleona > Neelidae > Neelides > Neelides sp. FZ-2019. The sequence goes on from VJMY01000088.1 coordinate 11,303, forward strand.
GGTTGACAACACGGAGGACAAGTCACGTTTGACCCGGACGTCGACAACTTGACCAAAGATATTTCCGAGCGAAACGATGCCCTCGACGAGATTCCCAATGAGCGAGCGACAAAAGACGCGACCTTCTCCGCTCCAATCTTCTAAGCTGAGTTGGAGACGATTCGCCGTCGTCCGAAGCTTCTGAGTGGCAGTTACGAGTCGAGCTTCGGCTTTTTTCAAAATACCATAAGAACCCGCTTCTTCCCAAATGAACCCCTCCAAGTGCTCAATGAGATTGAATACGAGCGGCGGAATATGACCAAATGAGTTCTGCTCGAGCAACCTACAAAACCATAGGTCATTTAGACTATAAAAGGTCATCTCCCAAACATTCTTCTTATTTTTGATTTTAAAGTAATTGACATTCTTATTGATTAGTAAATAGGCTCGTTGGTGAATTAAAGAATTCTATTATCGTTTGACATTGTTAAATTATCATTCAATTACACTAGCAATAAGTAAGTAATCATGAGCCTTTGCTTTGGAATTCTTTCAAGAACGTGTTGAGGCTTAAGAGCTATTTGCTATTAAGCTCAAGTGGCATGAAAAAAATGCTTAAAGAGCTTCTTGAATTTAATCCATCTTAAGAGATGCAAATACAAAAGTAACATCAAATAACATTTATGGATGAACTCTTAAAAATTCTGTGTCAGCAAATGTAATGAGATAGTAAAATGACACACTTGTTGCTTATCGCGGATTTGCAGGCAAAAATTCAAATGCATTCAAATCATAAATGAACTTCAACGTATGCAATGATGACAATCTTTATCCAGAAAAATGTTAGGCATTAATTAGTAAGAGTATCCAATCACAGCAACTCGCATCGCCTTTAGTATTATAATCAGCATCTGTCTGGGCCGCTAAGTTAGATCGTGCGAAGAACAAAAAAGGAGTGTCCCAGTGTAAAAGGAGGTTCTACAGTATTTCACGTGATCACGTGTTAGACATTTCATGTGTTTAAGTCTTGATTTTAAGTCATAATATTTCCTCCTAAAACTCTGGACACTCCTCTTTTCTTCTCAGGATCTAACTTAGCAGCCCAGACAGATGCTGATTATAATAAGGTATCGTAGGAATATAGGCGAATCTGTCCGCGAGAGTTATAAACAACCAAAATTTCCTTGCCTTTTCAAGGATATCTAAAAATTCTTCCATCCACGCGATATTTTTAATTTCTAATTATCTCATTTCATCCAATGAGGTGGGTGGCAAACTAAATAGGGTTCAAAAGCTTCTTGGAAAAGTTATTGAACCCTATTTAGTTTGCACCTACCTCATTGGATGGAATTAGATAATTAAAAATTAACAATATCGCGTGGATTTTGGATGGAAGAAAAAGCAAGGAAATTTTGGTTGCTTATTGTGCAACTCTCGCGGACTGAGCCTATATATTAAATAAAAGTAAATATTATTATTTTATGTATGAAAATGCATTTGGTGAATATTTTTGTACATGCATACGTAAGAAACCCAAGAGCTTAAAATATACTATAAGGTATTTATGTACAATTTAATTCAGCGCAGTAGGAATAGTTTATAGATATATGAACATATATGTAGACAATTGTAATTAATGTATCTCTTTTAGTATGAAAAATTCTTAATAGTTAAGAATGAATTTTTTTATGATTCAATAAAAATTTCACTTAATAAATTCATAGATGAAATTAATCATGATAAAGACTAATCAAATGATTAGTAACTCAAACTATATTTGAAGATATTGTAAAGTAAGAATTAGTCGAAAGCGTGTAAGATTGTAAAATTGTGGAATCGAATGGAAAAACGTTGAGTGGCTCTAAGAGTGACCTCGAGCGGGGTATTAAAACTCAAGGCGAGTCTCAAACGCAGGAGTGCGTTTTCCACATTGAGAAAAGATGAGAATTGAAGAAGAGCAAAGATCAAAGTCAATGAAGTCCACGTGGCTTCTTTTATGGTTTAATGGTCAGATTAGGAAAACATCAAGTACGCAAATCTCTATTTTTATCGTTCCTCCTTATAAGCTCACCAAAAGGAAAACCCAAATAAATTACATTGGAGGTTCTTTAAGCTTTTATGTACCTACATAGTACACAAATACTTAAAAAATACATCTCCCTACTTATGTAAATAATAAGACATTGATTGGGTAGACACCATGGGAAAAATGAAATGTAGATTTGCTTTGAAATGAAAACTTCTTGTCAACTTACTTGCAAATTTTTCCGAATTCGTCCGAAATGAGATTTGCCATTCTTTCCGCATTTCTAATTGAGAGCATAGGAGAAGCAATAGGGGACTGGGCCTCGCGGGTTTCTCTCAAATTCACATTCTTGACTTGTAGGACCGTGAGGCACTCGTCTTCTGTTTGGGTTTTGAGCTCGTGGAGCCAAAGCCTGGTGGCATCATTGTCGAAGTGCGACTTGACCACCATGTGAGCGGAGGCGTTGTCGGGGTCAGGGATGCGTTTGAAGCCCTTTGGGAGGGTTTTCCATTTGGGACTCGTCTTATGTACAAGCTTGGTTCGACTAGATTTGAAATCATTCACAGTCTCGTTCTTCTCTGACTTCCCTTCCAAGGAAGGCGAGTTGAGCGGATGGGCTTCCCGGGAACTTTGAACTGCCGGGTCTTGGCTGGAGTTCGAAGATTTACTTTGACTATGACTCCAAGAACCCCACAAGGACTTCCTTTGCTTCTCCGCACTGTTGTTGTTCGTGTCGAAGGCCTTGACGTTTTTATTCAGACTCTCAAAGTTGTTGATTTTGACAACGGGGGTTTGGGTTGACATGACGGGGGTTGAGCAACAGGCCGGAACGCCCAAGTCGCCATAACTCGCATCCGCATTTGTCATCGGCGTGTATCGGCGGTTCGAGTCTGCCAAAATAACTTCCTTGAAGCTCCCGCCGCCATACAGGGACTCCCCAGCCGCTGAAGAATTAAAGGCCATTCGCAAAGAAACCGGAGTTCCATAGTCTGGACGGATCTCGTACGGCGATTGGTAAATCTCGTTCAGGACGGGCTGGGATTGTTCCAAGATCGTGGGAAACAACACGCGACTGTTCGCCCCGTTCTGGTGAGGGTGGAATGAGAGGGAGAGCTGCGGCGAGCGCTGGTTCTTCTTTTCCCCTGAATCCGAGAAACCCGAGTCTTGAGACTTGTGACTCCCTGTTGAGCTCCCTGTGGAGTTCCGACTCCCCTCGATCCTCAACGTTTCTCCACGCGGAGAGAAATGGAGCGAGGAAGAGCGCGGAGCCTCAATACTCAAATTCTCTAGCATGGAGAGTTGAGCGCGATGGTTCGCTTCTTGTCCGCGAAACTCCCATGAAGTCGGACTGGAAAAGTCGGATTGGAAGTAAACGCGGCTCCGCGAGCGTTCAAACTCCGCGGCCCCTTCGTACTCCATGGCATTTTCACAACTCATCTGAAAGGAACAAAAATCATTCAATTATTTATTTCCCCTTTATACATTGCTATTGCTAGATGTGTATGTAATTAGTATTGTATACTAATCCTCGTCAAATCAATGCTTATTTGTTCATTGGATCAATTCAGAATTCGCAAAGGATAAAGAAAAACTTTTAAATCAATTGTCTAAGGAAATACTCGCTTTTCCACAATTTGAGAAAAGAGTCAAAAGAATAGTCAACATTTGAAACTCGTATTCCCTTATATGAGAAAGACACGAAGAAGAGACGGAGAAGCTTAAAAGGATGAAAAAGGAAAGGAACCATTTCTGAGACTCTCGTCATGTACGCTCTTATGTAATGTCGTCAAAGTCATACGCTCTTAATGTTAGTCGTAATATAAGAAGGAGCTTTCCGGGTAGTAATTTAAAGTTCTCCTGTATAATACAAATCCTAAAGAATGTCCAACATGTGTTGAAATATAGATCTAGGAAATATCCATATGAATATTATATATATATATATAGTTATCCATAGGATATACTAATCCAACACTGAACACTTTTCACAATATTAGAATCTACCCTCTAGTATGCTCGTACTCATCTCCTCTCATATACCCACTCCATGTATTTAATATAATAAAGCTTATTTTTTACAGACGTACTTGAAGCAAAGAGATGGAGATAGAGTTATAAAGCTCCGAATATAAGTAGTTCCGTAATACATATACATATAATGTAAGTATATAATATATTGCAAAGAGCATATAAGCAATGGTCTATGTTGGCTTAGGAAGGGGAAAAGGATGGTGGTTTAAAGGGACGGCTCGTGCCAACGGTCGTTTCCAAAGGGTCGATTTAAAATTCCCATGAAGGGTCCAGATCCCTTTAAAGAGTGAGAACGGAGATCTCGTCCGGCTCTCAATGGCAAGGGAGACGCTGAGATCCTCCGGAGGAATCCATTGAGGAGAGGATGAATGAGAACCCCGCATTCCTCTGACTATTCAAAGACCCTGCGAAGATCCAACCTTTGCGTAACGGTCCTTCACAACCCACATTCTTCACTTTCCCCAAACTCCTCAATTAGCCTCTCATCCCATGAGAACTCGGAAAAAAAGGATTTCTCTCCCTCGATTCTCTCACGCTTTCGACTAATTCTCCTATAAATCCAAACATTAACTCACCAACCCTCGGACCTTATTCATTTTCGCATGATTGACTACTTAATGTTTAGATAGAAGCATTATCTTACTTATGTAAAAATAAAATATAGTTCATTTATTTAAAACAGCGAGTTAATTCTTTTAACAATAATAAAAGAAATTTTATTTGATATAAAATTGGTCTTATTTAGTTAATTTGTTTTGAGTTTTACCCATAGCTTATTAGTAAGTAATTATATAGTCTGATACATGTATTGGTACATAACATACATATAAATAGAGTAAATAATATAATTTTAATTGATTGCGGGGTCAGTGCACCAAAGGCGATATATTTTTATTGGGACGCCTCTTCACCTTCACTTTGAGTGTTTCAAGAAATGAGAGAATGGGCGAGTAACAAAGGAGCGCGACAATTCAATGCGGAATTTTCATCAAACGACCCTTGACTGCACTTTGAATGATCATATACATAGAAAAATGATTTTATTTGGGAATGACGGTTCAAATGAACTGAATGGTCATGTACTTAAGAACAGAGAAGCTTTTGTTTCTTCCACACGGAATCCCGTGAAAGAGAAGAAAGCCGTTTTTAATATCAAGTTCCTTTCCAATTAATTTACCTGCCCCATGAGTTCCATTTCCACTCACGAAAGCCGGTAATTCGAGATTGAACATCTCTCACAAACCCTATTTCTCGACAGGAAATGAGGATTCATTTCCCCGGAATTCATTTGCTTCAAAGATAATGAAGTTAAAATATGTGACAGAGTACAAAGGAGGTTTTCAAAACATTCTTCCTAGTATTCAAATTTCAATTTAAATCATTTTAAGTGCACATTCATAGCCGGATTCTCGCCTTAGTGGAAAACATTCATTTTCATTAAATATGCCTACGATTATTTTCATTGTCATTAGGATTTATTCATTTTAGTCTCAAGTCAAGTAATTATTCCTATATCAATTAATTTCTCTATGTCTTTATACTTCATTTCGAACACTCGAGTTAAGTTTCTTTAATAGTCTTATGCAATTTATAGTTTATTTAAAGCAAGTTGAAATTTTAAAATGACCTTACCATTTGATTTAAAAGTTTAAGAAACATACGTCAACATTTTGCATTTGAATGGACTTTAGCATGTACTATACGCAGCGTGCTTTATTAAATATAAATATATGTAATACCTGCCTATGTAAATACATACCTGCCTATGTAAATACATAATGTTGAATAACTATTAAAATACTAAAATATTGGTAAGGAGGATTTGTTTAAGAGATATAAAAATTCCATCTCTTTATGAATTTTAAGTTTCAAGTGAAGTTGATATAGTCGAGACACGGAGGGGCCTTAAGGGCGAAGGCTCTTTGACACTTCTCAAAACTCCATGAGAATCGTGAGAAAAATTAAATGAAGGGTGAACGACGTGATCCACAGGCCTTAAATTTTTTTTATTACATTTCACATATATGCGTTCATTCCTCTGCGTTTTTAGAATTCATTGCGCAGAGAAATTCTTCATTAGACTTCCTTTCGTATCATACTGAAATTTCTATCTATAGAGATACGATTAAGTATCAATTTAATATAAGTGTAATTTAATAGTTGTTCATACCATTTGATATATAAGTTTAACCCATACTTATTCGTTAAACATATATAAGACGTAATAGGTGGGTATTTGACTTTGGAAAGACTCTTTATTTACAAACAAGATGAATGAAAGACGTGTGTGTGTATTTGTAAATGTTTATAAAAGAGTCTGAAGGAAATCCATTTTGCTCCTTCTTTGCCTCCCTAATGAACTCCAATAAGTATTGGTCAATTATTATTGAGAGCTTTTTTGTTCTTCCTCATGAAGCATAAACCCTGGTTTTTGTACATCGACCAAGTCTCATAATTGAAATTCACTCATCAATGGCGAGTCAGTTTTTTAAAAAAGGATAAAAAATGCCATTCATGCTTTGGAATCCCTTAAGGAGCGAAAGGGGAGGAAATCTCCTCTCTCACCAACTTCACTTCCTTCTTCAAAGCAAAGAAGTAGATGAACGAAATAATAAATGCGACAACAGGAATTATACAACCTCCTGAATCTTAAAAATGAAAAAAACTTCTCCGTCCACTTGAACGAAGGAATGAAGGGTGAGGACTTCCATTTTTGTAATGCGATCGGGTGTGATTGCGAATGAATTCCTCGCTCTTCTCATCTCCACACCCATTGCTTCACTTTCACTTATACAAAAGGAATCTCCACATACCTGAATTTACTCCATATGAAGCTCACTCACTCATAGTCAGTCTTAAGGAATTTATATGTCAAAGTCATATGCCTACACGAGCCACATTTATTACCCTCTCCAATTTGATTCGCATTGTAATAAAAAGTTTTTTCTACCATATGCGAGCATATTTCTAATAACACATAGCAATTTAGTTAGTTATGTTTACGGTTTACCTATTTGTGAATACAAATAATTGATTAATATAATATGTCAATATGTATAATATGTATGTGCATATTATATAAATAAAAAGGGACATGGCTATAAGGCACGTTGGGATGTTGCATAAAACCATGATTCAACAATTTAAAGACCTTATAGTTACCAAAAATAATTAATTGAACAAAAAACCTTTTAGTTTACTTCTATTTAACAATAAATGCTTTAATGAAATATTGTTTGAATGTAGATAAGAATACTCGTTGAAAAAACTATTTTTTGGTGTGAAAGACTGCGAGTGTCAAGGTGTCAACTTACATAACAAACCTAACACGCATATTATAGAGATTCAAAAATATTAAATAAAATAAGAAATATAAAAGGAAACGCACATTGAGTTGGATCAACCTGAGGTGTAAGGAAATACAAAAGTTTTAGCAAAAACATTAAAAGCAACTCGTTTGAATGCGCGGCACCAAGTGGATCTCTTGGATTCTGAAACAATAAAGGTGTGTGTGAGTGTGTGTTTCCCTCATCCGACAAATCCGAGTCCTAGCGCAAATTTAAAAACCCTTGCTGCAATTGGAATCGCGGGGGGCCTCCTTCCATTTTTATATTTTAGATAGGTAACTATACATTCATACATGAAAAATATATGTGGGGGTAAGAGGAAGAATACGAGTTTAAGTTCTTGGACTCTCTCAAATGACTCCATGTTGTGTGAAACTGACTCTCCTATGCCTCGAATGTCACGACTCTTCTGAGTCCTAGTTCCATTATATCTCATGGTATATATATGTTTATATTCTTATCTTACATGTATTGAGTTGATGTGTGTGTGGAGCATTATCTTTATTATTGAGTTTTCACTATATAATACTTTACTAAAAGTTACCTAACAAATATTCTTTTTTGCCTGGAGGCCGCAATTTGACTTGGCCTTTGACCCTTCTTTAATTATTCACACGTTTAAAATCGCATCACGAATATTTAACAACATGCCAAAAAATATTTATTTTTTAAATATCCGAAGGCTCATGCTAAGTATTTGAAAATCTATGACGAAAAATGAGCCGGATGGAAATGAAGAGGAGAGAGGAGATTCACTCCAAGAGTTCACTACTTTTCAACTTCCTCTTTACATATTCCTAACTAATGTCCTCAAATAAAATGAGAAGTTTGACAATTTTGACTCATTGAAAAACAATTCTGATTGACTTGAATAAAATTTAACAACTCGTCCATTTAGTTTGAGTCATTTTATTATTACTATTTGACTATGAGTAATACGTCAGTCAAGCATATGTTGTCACCAAATTACAATAAGATCAAATTATTATGCAGTAAAATGGTAAAGAGCCATTGAATAGCTATTTACAAAGTTTATTTGGACAATCTAATTCCAATTAACTTTATGTATGCACGATGCTGATCGTATTTTAAATATTCATATATTATATGTAACATTGACATTTGAGAAATGCCAAAATACATTTGCTATAAGTAATATAAAAGTAATATGTAATGATCTCAAATGTTCAATATTCGCCGAAAAGAGACAATGAATTCGATCCGACCACCAGAGTCTCAACTTGGAGAGAAAAAGACATACCAGTGGATTCTGTAATAAGAATCCTTATGAAACTTCTTTATCGGCTTTTTCTAAAATAGGCGCAGTGAACAAATGTCAACATTCTCATTTACCATATCACATGGATTCTCAACATGATTGACTCTATATTCATATTGCTGATGAAATGACTGATCTTCGACCTCAATTATATTGTTTATTAAACGTCTATTCCATTGACAAAGCGAAAATGTGAATTATGCGAAATTCAACACAATGGGAATTTTGCAAACTGACAATGAGAGCTCAAGTTTAATTTAAACAAACAAACGCTTGAACATCCACCAATGCCTTTAATTATGTGTATAAACAATAATCTATAAATTTGCATATATTTAGATCCAACACGTTTTTGTGTTCTCTCCCTTCTTTTTATAAGTAGTCTTTGTTTGAATTTCCTTGTCACTCAAATTCTAATGAATATTTACAAATGAGCCATTTCTCGCAATGGTCCACAGGAAGAATATATAACATATAAATGTTTGTGCAAGTGTCGAAAGAGAATTTCATTGACTTAGGCTTGTTATGAAACTATGCGAATACAAAAATATTTATATTTAATGCAAAAAAGCAGATGTTAAAATTCAAATGAGTTACATGCTTTGGCTTATTTAAATTGTGGTGTAGTAGATTAATAGCCCTTTCAAGTCTTCTATCATACATAATAAACTTTCAAATGTGAATCGTCTTACTTTTTAGTGAAAGCGAAAATAACATTTTGTTATCAAGTGTCAAAATTTAATTTTTGTATTTAAGTCACTAAAGATTCAAAACTCGTAGGATAGATAATAAAAAATCATGTAGCGTCGACCGGCTCATTGTTCCTTATACAAATACTCTGTTGATTAAAAATTGTATATATTCAAAATTCAGAGCAGCAAGCTTGACGTAAAAGTCTAGTAGTTGAGCAAAAACCGAGGAATGCAAGTACCGTGTCTATTTAGTTCAGTATTTTTCTTCCCTTCAAAAATTCATCTATTTGTGCAATGTAGTGCAGACAAAGAGAATGAATAAACCTTTTCGTCCCTCACATACTACTCATAGGCATTCATGCAACCAACGATTTCCTACTTTGAATAAAAGTCAAATGAGTTCAATTGGCGATAAAGTGGACTTTTAAAATGACCGGATTGTGTCTCATGTGCTTAAATATGGCTTAATTGAGTTTAAGAAGTTAAAAAATGACAAAGTGGTGAATGGTACCTTGAAGGTAGCGAAGGAGTTCCGAATTCATGACAAGGGAAGTGGAGGGACTGGCGTTGTGTTGATGGCCGCGAGTCTCGACCCAAACTGGCACCTGGATCCAGGGGCTCCTCCGTCTGTTCTGGGTGGAGGTCCTAATGGGGAGGATGGCAGCAGGGACTTACGACGACTCGTGCCTCTTTTACTACTAAACTCGTCCTTTGAAGGGGAGAGTTGATCTGGGAGTTAAAGGGAATCCAGAGGTACTTCCGTATATCCGCTCACGAGTCCTTCAGAACAATCCTCCGTTACATTATGTAATGGGCCAACCCTCCACCGCAGAAACCCATCTGCATACTTCCACAACCCTCTTCCCCACAAATAGCATACAGTGTCTTTCAACCCTGCTACAACTTTATTGACACCGGAAACTCAATACACTATGAGTGGAATAACTAAAAAATAATCAATAATATACTCATTGATCAATAGACATGAAAATAAAGAATGAGTCTAAAGAATGAGTTATTATTAAATGTTTAATATATTACATAATAAGTACCTTAAAGCTTTTCAATTGCAATTTTATCATTCGGAAGATTAGAAAGAATGACATTGACATTTCATCTTCAACCTTTATTCTCCGCGTAATTAATGTATTAAATATATCAACTTATCCAAAGTTGAAGCAAACTGTTGTCTTCTGGTTTCCTTTATCCTGAATAAAAAAATATTTAAAACTGATATACATAACATTTATTTTCATTTTTGCAAGTGAGCTCACAACTGCAAAGTCGACTAAATATTCTGTGCAAATAGGGCCATTGTACCTACATATTTTTCACCTACTCTACATGATTAGAATAGTACAAGATATATGACATTACATATTAGCTACTTATTATAGATGTTATGATGACGTTTTTTTTAATACAAATAATATTGTACAGAACACTGAACAACTGCTCGTCAGCAAAGGGCTTCAAAACTTTAATAATGAGCGTACCCATATAGATGTATACCGCACATCTTCCTTTTTGAACCACAAAAAGGAAACAGATGTGGAACTCTGAAGGAAAAACTACTTTGAAACTCAACGTGTCTCAATAGCTCAATATATCTTCTGCTGCACCTATTCAGGGAACGTCAATATGAATATTTAACCTGCCAAAATATACACATACGAATAGCAAAAGTTTTAGCAGCGGTGAAACCTCTTGAAACGGGCATGGTTTCATTTATAAATATATAATAAAGTATCAATTCAAGTATTAAATAAATCAAACTAATAGTAAAGAAAGCTATTAAATAAATAATAAAATAAATTTGTACTTTCGTACTTATCAAAGAAATAAATATAATAAGATGTATGATTAATAAATGTGTCATTTAACTATATAATATTAAAATGCTTAATTGATAAAAAAAATCTCTTACTGGTACTTGTAAGTTTTGTGTGTTGTATCTCCTATCTTAAATGAATCGTTAAAAACAATGAAGAAAAATCATTACAAATATATGACTTATTAGTAATGATCCCTAACGAATGTCCTTTAATTTAACTCAAAGCTAATTGTGAGTAATTTGAAAACACAGAAAACCGATTTGGCTTAATGTCAAAAAAGTAAAAGTGAAGGCGAAGGAAATGAAAAGTGAAAACGGTGTTGGTTGTGGGAAATTGACAGCGAGGAACTCGCCATCTCTGGAGAAAGGCTCGAACTACTGGAGATTGGAAGAGAAAGAGCCACGTAAGTAAGTGAAGGCAGCATCTGTACCTTACCAAATATTTAATCTTCTTGAAGTTGAATCCGAGAACTTACGTCAATTAGACTTTGGTCTTATTTAAGGGAAACGAGCCCTTTTGTACATTTTAGTAAATAGAGCAACCGCTCACCACCATGACTGAACAAGGCCCTAACAAATCAGAGATCCAAGAAATCCTCCGGAGACTCCGGACGTCATCTGCGAATCGGGTAACTTTCCTTATTGTTCGCAAATCCTTGATTAATCACTCGGTTCTTGTTTCATGATTTTCTAATTAAATTCTTCTGTGTCCAGATGTGCTTTGATTGCAATACAAAGAATCCGACATGGGCGAGCGTGACCTACGGAGTCTTCATTTGCATCGACTGCTCCGCTGTGCACCGCTCTCTTGGAGTCCACTTGTCCTTCGTTCGCTCCACTCAGCTGGATACAAATTGGACTTGGAATCAGCTCTGCAGCATGAAGATCGGTGGAAACGCGAATGCTGTAATTTTCATATTCTTTACAACACCTTAGTCCATACTTTAACTTTGACCTAAAAAGTAAAGAACTATGAAGGAGCTGCACTGACATATTTCTTAATTTAAATATTTTTTAAAACTTTTCAGACTGCATTCTTTAATCAACACCATTGCACGACACCTGATTCTCAACAAAAGTACAATTCAAGAGCAGCACAATTGTATCGGGAAAAGATTAACCAGAATGTTGCCAAATATTACAAAATGCACGGGAATAAGGTCATTTTTTTAATTAAATTATATTCTTTAAGACAATATCAGATATAGGTTTACCTATTTTATATACATAATTATAATATAAATAATTAGGAATGTTTTCATTAATAAAGTTCTATATATGTATAAAGGATAATCAGTATACTAATTTGCTTCATTGAAAGAAATTATAATTATAAATTAGCCAAATTTTTGTTTTTAATGAACTTTTTTTACATTTTAAAGACTGACACTTTGACTTAAATATACAGACCTATCTGTCTAAAAGAAGTTTTCAATTTTACAGCTTCTTTCTGAGTCGGATGATTCCGAAGTTGTTGTGGAGAAAGACGCAGACTTTTTCGAAGAGTCAATTCAATCTGCTCGAGAGGGTGTGGAAGAACTTACACTTGATAGTTCTGCAAGGCTTCACAGCGTAAACAAAAATTCAATCTTAATTATTACCATTCTGCGAGTCCTTGTCTCAAAATATTTTTTCATCGAGCATTATGTTTATAGCACTCAAGAAACGGAGAGAATAAAGATAATGTCATCGGACCAAATGTGGATTGCGTCCTTTCCCCATCAGGAGAAACAGCTGTTCTTTCCTCTTCACAACCAAGAAAATCTGTCATTGGTCAAAGAAAGCCAGCAGCCAAGGTAAGCACATCCACGACTCGATCATCTCAATGATCATTTATCATCATGTTTCTTAAGGCTCATTTGCTCAATTCTGCCCTTTTCTATTTGTAGCTTGGAGCCAAAAAAGGAGGCCTTGGAGCACAGAAAGTGAAAACTGACTTTTCTGAGATTGAACGGGAAGCTGCAATGTTGGATCAGATGAAGGAAAGAAGGGCTGAAGAAGAGCGAGTTGCGATTGAAAGACGAGTTGAAGATGAAGAGAAACATGTAAAAATCAAAATAAGTTCATCTTCAAAACAATATGTCATTTGAATAATATGAAGTCAGGCACTATGTTCCTTGGTTCTTTCAACTTTTTGGATTTGAATTTTAAATGAAAGTACACTATTGTTTTCCAGATGGCTTCCATGAAATTAGCATACCAAGATCTGAGCAAAGTTCAGAAACAGCGAGAGGAGCAGCTCAAGAACTTGGATCCAAAGAAAGCTGAGCAAGTTGAGCGACTCGGAATGGGCGTCGGAGTTCGTGGGTTCGTCCCTCAGCAATTCCTAATCTCTCCCCTTATTCTCATTCTTCTAGTCAAGGATGATTAAATTAATGGTACTGATTGTGAATTAATCTAGCGGGATAAGTCACTCGGCAATCTCGGATATGAAGACCATTGATCAAGATATTCCTAGCAACTCCCGATCTTCCATGGCTCCAAGAAAGATGGATTCCTTCTTTGACGACTTTGAATTGGTCGAGAACTCCATGGGCTCTTCAATGGTCGTTGGGTAGGACGATCGGAGGCATGCTATTGGACTTTCCCTACATTCTGTTGGTTCATTCCAGGTTCTCCAAGAAGAGTCCCCCAGATTGGCTCGACTACCAAGCAGCTCCAAAGAAAGTCGACGAGCTCGAAGAGATGGTCTCTCGGCACAAGACGCGGGAGCCATCAGCCAAACAACTCTCGCCCTCGGACGGAGACGAGGCTCGAAAGAAGTTTGGGAATGCAAAGGCCATCTCATCTGACCAATACTTTAGTGGTAGCCGAGATAATGATGTAATTTAAAATTAGACCTAGACATTTTTACATAAAAACACACCCGCGGGTTCCCCCGTGGAGTCACATCTTTTTTATTTAATTTGGCTCCTTATTAACGCTCATGTAGACTCGATAATCCCTTTAATTACCAAATTTAATGAGAATTATCATTTTATACTTTACCATGAGAGTTTAAAGGCCTCTGCATGAGTATTAATAAGAGACGCGATGAATTAAATACTAAAACCCAATTGAGAACTTTGATTTTCCTAGTATGAGAGGCGAACGACTCTGAATCGTTTCGAAGGACAATCATCCATTTCCTCAGAAGATTACTTTAGCGATGGACGGCCGAGGCCTCCTTCCCAATCTTCCTCATTCCAATCGTTCCAGGTAACGATCTTAAAAGCTAACCATTTTTAAACACTTTTTCTCAGGAGCTAATCCTAGACTTGTAATCTCCCAGAACGTAGATTTGGATGACGTGAAAGAGAGCGTTCGGCAAGGAGTAACAAAGGTGGCTGGGAAGCTGAGCAACCTTGCCAATGGAATGATGAGTTCGTTGCAAGACAAGTACGGCTACTAGCAACCATGGAACATTCACATACATACACATAAGTACTATACAATACATATATAAATACAATACAGAGAAAATACCATACACCTTATAAACTCTAAAATCTAAAACGAACTTACTTGCATATACATATATAATATGAAACTTTTAATACGATATATATATAAATTCTTTCTTACACTTAACTTGTTAATTTGAAAATGGTGAAAATTTTTAATTTGTTGTAAAATAAGATGCAAAAGTATGTAAAGAGGGTGATGTAGATTGTGAAACATTGCCTATTTAATTTAAGTATTTATTGGTTTCACAACAAAATTAATAAAGTAAACTAGACTTTAAAAATGTTTGTGATGGAGTTTTCTTTTCCCGCTTAGTGTTACATATATTTACAAAAGTTATATTATTTTAAATAAATTTTAGCCTTATTGTAAAGAATATTTATTTTAACTTTAAGCCAACTATTTCATGAGTTGGAGAGTTTTATTGATTTGTAAAGTAAACGGCATGATCAGAGAATCTTTTTAGTGTATTTTAAAAGGTGCTGAGCCTCATTTCTTAAACGTCAATGTGTAAAACAATAAAGCGTTTTCTTGAAAAATAAATGAATCATTTTGTGCATCATCGCTCTTATAATTTGTGTAAAGTTGTTTTTTATTCATTTAATGCTCAAGAATTTTGAAGAATTTCTTATATATCAAGATTTAGTTCTAAGGTTTAGAGATTAAACAACATTTTAACAATGTAAAAAAGAGGGGGAAAGAAATCGAAATTATGTTAAACATATGAGAATATTGTGTAATAAGAAACCCAGAATAAATTTTGAGAATCGTAAGGAATTGGACGATGGGTTATTTAACATCTGCTCCGATCAGGTTGACGTTGTCTTGGAGCCGCTTTCAAGATATTGTCAACTCGCATGATCATTTCAGCAGCCTCTGCGGCGGCAAAGACCACACGACGTTTCACAGCCAAAGACTCCGTGATCCCAAGTTCAGACATGCATCCTACTTTTCCATTCTCCATATCTAAACATAAGAATTGAGACGATATTAAGTAGCATTGACTTTCAGTCGGGCAATCAAATCAATCCTAATGACTAGTAATTACATGAAACTTACCGAGACCAAATGTGCAAGGTCCCTTTGAATGCAAAGCACGGAGCTGACTGACCAATTCAGCCGAGTCATAGCCAGCGTTATCCGCAATACAAGTTGGCAATGTCTAGAAATTAAAAATTGATAAAAATATTAAGGAACTCGTTCGAAAATCAAAAAAAACTATCAAAAATTAATTTCAAATTGATCCTTAAATTGTTTAAATTACCAGTAAGGCTTTGCCGAATGACTCGATTGCTACTGCTTCTTTGCCTGGTGTTGAAGCAGCCAAGTTGAAGATCGCATTTGCCATCAGGACCTCGCTGCATCCTAATTAAAATCATGAATGAAAGGACACTTTATGCAAGGTTTATTAGAAACCAATCTAAAAACATGTAAATTATAATTAATTACAAGATTGTTCGATTAGTATTGATATTAGTTTATTTCAAACCTCCACCATAGACGGTATGGGATTCTTTGACGGTCGCAGCCAAGACACAAAGTGCGTCATGGAGAGAACGCTCAGCCTCGTTGACGATTTGAGATGTCGCTCCACGAATGACGATGGTACAAGCTTCTCCAACAGCCACTCCGCTGAATTTTATCAACTTGTCTTCGCCCACCATGATCTAAATGAAAGGAATTAAAAGTTAGTAATGTAAAGTAATTAGAATTAAAGGAACAATTGTTGATACAATTGGGCTTAACAATAATTCATCTTTGCACCTCATGAATTTTTTCACAGCGACCAATCTTGACATTTTGGGGGTCGTCAAAGGTAGAGACGATTTCACCTCCGGTAACAAGAGCGAGACGTTCGATCCCATCAAAGTCAGCATGCTCAATAGCCATGACATTAGCATCAGCGAAAAGTTGCTCAGGATGGTTGTAAATAAGTTGACTGTTCAATTCAATTTACTTTAGATTTTTTTCTGAACTCAAAATTAAAGAAGTGATTCAATTACCGGTTGATGAAGACGTTGATGTCGTGCTTTAGAATTTTGTTCACTTTATCGGTCATCTTTTCCTTCTCGGCTTGCTCGATCTCAGCCACTTTGGCCGTCGAGTCAACTTTCACTCGAGATCCAAATACTTTAATCTTGTCAGTGTCCATCGGAGTGTTCGCAATGAGAATCCTTGCATTCAAGATTTCTTTCGGCTGGTTCACTCCGATCTTCTTGTCAAGGAGAAACCCTTCGTCCAAGAAGGAATCCGACAAAGTTCCTCCTTGCTTCTTCAAGATTTGGATTGCATCCAGACTCCCTGACCCCTTCAATCGCAAAATCGCCTCAACAGCCAATTTAGAAAAGTAATCCTTATGCTGCGACAGAATCTTCGAGCTCAAAGTCGTTCTCGCAATGTTCATAAGATCCTCTTTGAACTTCTCTTCGTCTTTGCTATAATTACAGAAAGGATAGTAAGATTAGGTATAAGAATTAAAAAGGTTTTAATTTTTAATCAGATTAATTCAATAACCATTAGAATTAAACTAAATTAAGACAGTGTAAGTTACCTATTGTTCTTGGCGCTCTTCTCAAGAGTGGTCAAGGCTTCTTTGGCAGCTTTCCTCCAGCCAGCCACAATTGTTTGGGGATGAAGTTTCATCTCAATCAACTTTTCACCTTCCCTCAAGAGCTCAGCAGCCAGGACGGTAACAGACGTGGTTCCATCCCCCACTTCAGAATCTTGCGTCTTGGAGATATCGATGAGGATCTTGGCGGCCGAGTTGTCGACTCCCACAGAACGCAAAATCGTTGCCCCGTCGTTGGTAACTTCGAGCTAATTATAATTACAAATAGATTTATTCTAATTTTTTATTGAAAGATCCCTTTAAGGTCCAGATATTTATACATGCAAAAGGTAATTGGTAAGATAAAGTAAAAATCCATTGTTCCCATCCATTTAACCAAGGAAGGTATATAATCACAATCACCTTTCCTTCATTCCGCCCCATGCCGACCAAGATCTTGTCCATTCCTTTCGGACCAAGAGTTGTCTTGACCAGGTCGCCGACGCAGATGGCCCCAACGAAGCTACTCAACCGGGCCATTTCCATCTTCTCGACGTCGGCCTCCATCTTCATAATTCTTACTGGATTCAAAGACACCTGGAAATGAAAGTAAGAACCAGGTCAAGTCCATGTCGAAGAAAACGTGTCAATGGGCTTGGGTGAATTGAAGCGGTTGAAAGAACCGGAAGCAGAGCTGACCATTTTGTATCCTTTAGTATTTGTCGCTGACGAGGAAGAAAGAGGGAAGTTGTCGGTCTTTTAGCACGCCGTAACTCGTGGTTCTTCGTTCTTCTCTTGAGTTCTAGAGAAAATTGAAATGAGTGGGAGAGGAGGGAATGGGCGGAGAGGAAAGCCAAGGGGGAGACTTCAAAAATTCCTTCCGCTTCTCCCTTCACTCAACACAGGATGACGAGACGAGAGTTCCAGAACCATCCTAAATATTCCTCCTTTTAGCCCCCAATCACCTCCAACCAAATTGAGATCTTTTGGGACAAGACAATTAAATACTCATTATGGGAATTATCCTAACTAAAGGTCATGTCACGATAATTAGGGGAATTAAAGGCCCAAACCTCTTCTTTTGCATTGGGTCCTGAGGGGTCAATGTGTGAACTTTTGATTTGAAATGAACCAGACATGGCAGTGATTTGGGCAAGGAGGTGTTCATGGAAAGGCGTGCGAGGTGATTTGGCCAAAGTCTCATGGTTGAATGATGGATGAGGAGGAAGATCGAGGAACCTGAGAGGGATTTTCTCATTGAGTTCACGCGGGCTTTTTCATTAGGTTGATTGTAGCTGGGCAAGGCCCCCTCTTTAATTCCCCACATTAACACATAGGATAGGAATATCTGGTCGGAAATTCAAGAATCCAAGATCCACCACTAGAGACGACGGTTCTTAATCAGACAGTTGGAACTTGGAATCCGCTCATTTAAATCCCCAGTATCCGTCGATCCTCCTTCGGCTCGATCTGGTCAACGTCCATTGACATTTAAATCCTCCGTCGTTACTCAACCGAGTTATTTGAGGGAAATGGAAGGGTTTTCCGACACTTTTACGGCCAATTTCGAGGCGGATCCAGCTGCCGAATTCCTCGCGAGGGAACAAGACAATTTAGCTGGACTGGAAGATGACCTCGAACCTGTGGTCACCAATGGACTACCAGGTGACATTTTCACTATCTGTTCTTTCGCTCTCTTAACATCACTCATCGCGATATTCATTTCTCACTGTTTGGACTTTTTTGTATTACAAATGTCAATTTTTGCGATGATTTATGACTCATCAAGCTTTTTACTATATTGTTTTTAAATAACTTAAATTAATAATCTAAATTCGTTTTTTATGTTCATTTATTTTGAATTCAAACCCGCAGTTTCAAAAATTATTTATTGATTTGACCCGAACGAAGGAACGTTCGAATGGAATCTCAATTCTTATTTGCTAAAGATTTGATGTCAAAGTGACGGATGAGCGGAGAAATCAAGTAGTTTAAAACATATTTGTTTGACTCGGTGTTTCATCGTGACCATCTTGATCTGAGAGAATTACTTTAAGCAGAGATAATTTGAAGACGATTTAATTTTCTCTATATTGAATCGTCATCAACTTATTGTTAGTTTAGGATAAACTTGAGAAATTTGACATTTATTTTTATTTTTGAAAATCAATTATTTATGTTGCTTTTGTTTGGATGATGGAATGAGCAGAGAAAGAGAGTTTCAATGCTGGGGAAAATGAACTCGACTCTGGATTTGAGATGGTCAATCATACTTCCTATGATGGAACTGCCAACAACAGTATTGGCAATAATGATCATGGCTTTGAAATGTCAGATGGTAATAATATATTAATTTACTATTTAACAATACTTTTTTTATTTCACAACTACAACATTAACACAACATTCTAATGACAATTTGATAGCATTTACATACTAATTCCCCCTCATTTCATATGATTTAAAAGTCTATTTGTTCGCTAGTAAGAAAATGGGCGTATTCGTTCAATGGATAATTCAGGGAATTCATCTGAGTCAATATATTGCTTTTTCAGAACTATTTAGTATTTACATATTAATTACGATATTTAAAATTTATGCTCGAATCTTATTAGGTATAAGTTTGTAAAATGTCTCTCTACTTTTAATTTTTAGAACTATTTAGTGAGTAATTTAGAATTAATTAAACTGCCTTTTAAAAGTTAGTTAAATAGTAAAAATAATATTTTGATGATTCAGCGCTTAAGGCAGCAAGTATTTGTAATAGTTTCACATATACCTTAAATGTATGTACAAACACAATGTAAGATATAGAGATGGGTCATTGAATAGAACAGTTAGTCAACCATATATCAAACATATGACCATTATGAATATATAAGTATATCAGTCGTCGACTCATTTACATACATTTAGCAATTTTATGGGTAGTTAGTTCGGAAAGTTAAAAGGAATGGTTACGATGATAAGTTTTATTTATCTATAATTTATTAACAGCCAACCCTATCACATAAATGAATGCCAAAATATACACGGGGAACGAGCGCAGATATCATACAAAATGAAACTTGAGATCAGACATTCTTACTTTATATGTCATGTTTATGTACGTATATAAGTAATAACTCATTTATTGTAATTTCATTTCATCCCTGGCTGTTTTTCTTCAAATTACAAATTTACCTCCCACATACATACATACATGCACCTTTTGAAAGGAGGGTATGGATATTTGTGGAGCGACCGGCCGGTGTATATAGCGATGCCTATAGCATCATTATATAGCACGGGTTGCCCTGTTGCCTTTAGCTAAATTTCATTCAACTCAAAATCATCACAAATAATGAATCACATTTAACTTTTTAGCGACAAATAATATCACAATAATGTAAACACAATAGCTGTTCATCATTATAGACCTACAAAAAAGGTCAATAAATTATCATTGAAAACGGATAATAAAAGAGTTATACGCTAAATAATATTAACTTTTTCTCGCTATAATTGAACAGTGATGGCATGTATATTCAAATTATCATTATTATAAGTAGAATTTGATGCTCTTATTAGGCTCTTGGTCTATTAGCTGCAATTAATAATTAATTAAATTAATTATTCATTAATTTTATTTGGCGCATAACTCTTTTATTATGCTTTTTTAATGATAATGTATTTGACTTTTTTAGTAGGTCTCATAATGATTAACAACTTTTGTTTTTACATTATTGATATTCTTTGTCGTTAAAAAGATAAATGTGATTTACGATTTTGAGTTAATGAAGGTTGAATAGTAGTGGCAACAGGGTTCCCCATGCATTTTAGACGTAATGTTAAAGAGTTCAACCAGCGACTCCACAATTATCCATACTGTCCTTTAGCCTGGAAAGTTCCACTACGACATTCTTATTCATTGCAAGCAACACAATAAACCTCATTTTGTTACGATTTTACAAAAGAAATTCAAGAATAGAAGTACATGAATACGTGCACTATTTATTTAGACTTTTAGTGTGTGTGCACATTAGGATATTAAATTACATGTAGGATGTAGGATTTTTATTGTTTGCTCCTCCTAGTACCTTTGTAGACATGTTCTTTTGCAAGTAAATTATAACTCAACACAAAGCATGGAATAATTTATTTTCAGTCACAATTCTCACTATTTGGATTTAATATGAACCTGATAATCTTGTGGAATTAATGATGAAGAACAATTATAACAATTATGCCTTATTCCAGAATTGTGCACACTAATGGTTATCACCATGCTTTCTAATGTGAGCTCCACTGTGTGCAATTTTGGAAAAAAGGTTTAAGAAGTTCCATTAAAACGTGGATTCTGTTCTTTTAGAAGTTCACGGTGGAGCCTCACCAGTCCCGAGTCAGTCGATCATCCAGATTCCAAGAGAGGAACCTGAGAAAATCAAACGTTGGAGAGAAGAGCAGAAAAAGCGTCTGGAGAAAAAAGGTTCACGCCATAGATAAATTCAATGAGTTGTAAACAATGTTCAGTTGTAAACAATTTGAATTGGCTTATCGTTAGTCATACTTTAAATAATTTAGCACAACTTTTTGCTAAAATAATTCCATGAATAATTTTTAGATGAAGAGGAAGAAACAAAGAAAGATGAAATGAGAGATGCTGCTAAAAAAGAACTTGAAGAATGGTACAAGAGCCATGATGAGCTCGTGGCGAAAAATAGAAATGCTAACAGGTAACGGAACTTGAGCCTTCCTTTGAAATTCCTAACAAATATTAATACTAATATTTAATCGATATTCATCCTTTAATTAAAATGTTGAAATTAAATGCTGAGAGTGCTGTTCATTAAATAACATCAATTTAAATGTAATAATATGCAATAATCCGAATCTAATTGGGTCTTTTTGTCAAATATTGTTATATTTATCTAATAGGTTCAACTATCGTTAAATCACTTTTGAATTAATACATATTAACATGAGCATGTTAATATTTTCCAATACTCTTAGTAATTTCAGATCTTAAATAATTGATTTAATGTATTATAATCTTTAAATGGGTCATTCAATTTAGTTCGAGCTTGTACCTTAAAATACCTCAATACCTATATTAATCTAAGAGAGAATATTTGACAGTAATTCTCATTTCTTCGTATTGTATTCGATGAATTTCCAACACCACATTTTATTATTGTTTTGGTTAAATTCCATTTTGCATACCAATTGTCTAAACTTTGCATTATTTCTAAATGTCAAAGAGCAAACTAAATATGCAAATATTATATAATATACTGACATATTACGATTGCGGAAGTATTCAATAATGAAATAATTAAATTTCTCTTTTTGCATTCAAATGGGACTATAGGGAAGCGTCAAAGTAAGCCAAATGTTTTTAATGTATATAATTTTTTTTCAATGTTCTTAACGATACTTGTTGATTGAGTTTTGGGGGAAGTTTAGTTAGAAAAGACTTGATAGTTCAAGGAGTTCTGGTAGTGTGAATCTTTAGTTGAATAACAATTTTAGCTTCCTTTGACCTCTTTGCTTTCATTGTGTCGTTGGTCTTTTCCCTTCTCTCGTTCCTCCAACGAAGTGGCTCATGGGTTGTTCTTGGTTTCAGGAGTGCAGAGAAGGAGCTCGTCGCTGACACGGAACCAATGGAACCCGGGGCCGAGTGGGAAAGGATCGCCAAGCTCTGTGACTTCAACCCCAAAGGAAGCAAACATCAAAAAGACATTTCACGAATGCGTTCGATCATTCTCCAAGTGAAGCAATCCCCACCGGCAGGGCCCATCAAGCGTGAACATTGAAAACCCTCGCCTTATCAGGACTTGTTTGTCTGAGTGTGGCGTCGGAAGCTCCAATTATGATTAATAATATTACACGATCAATCTCTCCTCATTCATTTTGTCATTTAATAAAGTGTATCAATTTATTTATATTTCCTAGCTATTAACTTTTTAAAAGTTCAACGTGGCTGATTTGCCTTTCAAGAATGAGTGAATCATATATTTAGAGATTATTCTCTTTAAATGTTCATATGGCACTATATATTACATTTGTAACTTATATTTATATTGCTACACATTATCATACAAATAATGAATGTTCTATTTAATAGTTAAACACATGTTTTGGGTCACTTGTATTAAATTAGTTTAGACGCTATAGTTCTCAAATAAATTTACATATATTGTGCTTGCACTTACTTTTTAATACAGAATAAATGTAGGAATGAATTTCTCTGTATAATACTAGGGGAGTAAAAATGGGAAATGTTTCCTTTTAGCTGTGCTAATTTATAAATACAAGAACATATAGTAAAAAAAATGAGTAATTAAGGTTAATCTATGCAAATCGAAGAGATGCCTCTTGAGAACTCAAGTTTTCAAAATTATTTCCTATTCGTATTTCAAAGTCTGTATATACCGAGAAGATTAGTGGGAAGATGTGTAAATTATGAGTGTGAATCTAGATATATATCTATAGTATATATGAATTGGTTTAACGAATGGGTGATGTAGTTGAGACAAAGAAGTTTGTACTTTATTCCAGTGTTTGTTTAAGGTAGTTTATTTAAGAATAAGTATTCAAGATATATTCTCAGATATCCATAATACTACTAACAATAAAGCAATCATGTTAGACTATTAGTGAATAAGAACCTCTAAGGTTTTCAATTGTCTACTTCTGAGATGTGAAACGATAGGCGTTGAGATGGAGAATAAAGAAGATTTACATTCCCCCAGCTTGTCTTTGAAGCGATTGAGCGAAACGGTTAGCAACGAACAATGACACGTCGATGAATCGACCCACGCAGTTTTCGAAACAAGCCTGACACTTTCCGTCCATTTTCGCTTGTGGCTTGTCAACGCACTGTTTATGAAAATAACTTATTTTAATTCATTGCATTTAACATTACCAATGTAATGTATCATAAGATTCGCATTTCATGAGTGAAAGATAAACTAAAATATTATATAGCCAGATACCTTTGTCCAACACAAATCGTTCATCATTTGAATCTATAAGCAAAAATTAAATTTAAATCCAATTGAGTTGTGCATGTGCATTTATTGACAATAAAAGTTAGAATGTATAATTTAGATGTTTATATGGGAAATTAGCTTGGGAAACCTGAGCTCTAATTTGAGATTTATGCTGCTCCTTTTGAAGAAACTCTTGAAGTTGTCTCTCGTCTTCTCCAGTTCCCTTTGAACTGTAATCGATGTTATTCGCCATATCCAAATCACCTTGAAAAGACATTCTCAACTCCTTTCTTTATATTTATCTGATAAAGTAAAATAAAATTATTATGATATTCAGAAAAGCATGTTATTTAAACTCGTGCAATAATTTTATTTTAATAAATAAACTATTTAGATCTAAAACTCACTTGTTGTCCTTTTCACAAACTTGTCCTCAAAATTGGAATGTGTTCAATTTAATGAGATAGATATAACAATCAAGTTATCACCGAAGACCGAAAGACCCTATTTTCAATTCGATAAAAAGAATTAAAGAAGTCTGATGAAATAGTTTAATATCGCCGGTATGAATTACCTATGATTTAGAAAATTGGTTGGCCTAATTCTCAAATCTCCCCAATCCCGTATTTTCGATCAACCTTTTACCTTTGAGGGCTTCGAGCAACGTCTTGTTTTAAGTGTTCTTGAGTTCAGTCCAAAATGGAAAATTAAATATTTATTTCAACTCAAATCGGCTTTTTAATCATTCATCGATACATGGATTGAAGTTTCAATTTGTAACATTGATTATGCATTATTTATTCATATTTTATTGACATTGTGAAACTAGAAACAATTACAATGTATGTAATGCTACGAGTAACGAGAATACATGATAGTTAAAAAAATACATTGACATGTGTATTTTCAAACAAAGAAAAAATTTGGATTTAGAGGAGTCAATAAGTTCAATTTGTCAAACTTCCTTTCAAATGCCCGTCTTTTCTATGAATAGTTGAGTGATTGTGCGTTCTGAAACGGTCGTTTTGGTCCTTTGGGCGAGATAACACATGGAAAAATAGAAGTAGTGAGGGTTTAATCGATATTAATCTAATGAATAATTACTCGCTCTCTTCATTATTGAGGAAGATTTGAGTCGGGGAAAGCCGCGTTGGAGATGTTCGACAAGAGTTTATTATTCTTTCCAGCCCTTTTCTGCTCCGTAGCTCGAAGAATAAACGAGTTTTTTTAATTTGAAAGAACCCTGCTGTTTCCCACTAAACCCCACTGTAGATCTTTATCTGCAACATTTTAAATATTTATAAAGGAGGAGGAATCGATAATCGTAACAGACTGTTTTGGGAATGACCTCGTAGGCAGGCCAGAGATCCGGGCATGGGAGAAAGTATTATTATTTAAAAGAGCGCGAGCGAGGAGAAAGTGAAAGATTGGGAGAAACCGACGGATGATGAGTAGACACTGGGATTCCTCCACAAATGAACCATGAAATAAGGCCGAGGATGAGTGAGGCGGAGAGTCAAACGAGATTTCATATTTATGATATCCAAGGGGCTCAGAGACTCCCTTCTCGACAAATTACATTCAAGATCTGGATGTTTATATACGCAATCCATGCTCCATAGGAGACTATACGAGTCGTTGAAAACGGTCTTTGAGACGTAATTGTTTCTATTTTTCTCACCAATGACGTCGAAGGATCAAGGGTTCAATAAAATGTAATATACCGACAGACACACACACGTGTATGCTTGCCTTTATCAAAGGCATTCCAGGGCCGTGATGGAAACTTTGAGGAATCTTCCTTCATAACCTCGGATATCAATCTATTCCTCAATCTTCTCTGGATGAAAAAAGTTTATTTTGTTGAGGCGGATTCTCGGAGAGCCGGTGAGGTGAGCGAACCTTCTAACTCAATATCAACACAAACTCGCCCTTTCCCTTCTTCGCCTCCTTACGACAAGGCCTGATGGGGAAATCTAATTAAAATCCACTTTAAAATACTCATTTCCGGCACCAGGTGAAAAAGGTGCTTGGAGAGTCTCAGGAAATTGAACTCTTTTAAATCAATTCATGACTTTGAAAGATAAATTAGTCCCTTCTCGGAGGAGAAGTATCTCTGGGCTTAATAAGTAACAAACTTACATTAGTTAGCAAAGAAATTAATTTGTTGCTTGAACAGAACTTCCCAGCTTCACTATTTACGTAGACAAAAATGTGTTGATTGGACTATATATAGACTATCACTCTAATTCTATGCTCAATAAAAACATTTTTTTCCCATTTTCTCTTTTGTAACTTCATGTGCATTGTTTTGGCATGTGCGTGACGTTTAATCCTTTGTAGTTTTTTTTATTCACCTGTTTGTTCAACTTGAGTCGTGGAAGGACAAGTTTTGGGTACTTTTATATTCGAACAATAAGTGTGAAGTTAAGCCTTTTATATTCTATCCTGGCATTTCCACAAATTTTACATAATCTTTTTCTACCTGAAGGTGAAAGGACCCAAGTTGACGTTAGATATTTATAAGAGCTCTTCCATTAGTAATCATATGGATATCCAGTGAATATTATTCATTAGTAAAGTAGAGAATTGGAGCAGGGTAATGAATATGTTGGAAAGTGCATGGCTATAAATGGAGTGAATCTTCAGAGTGGAATAAGTATGAAGATGCATAATAGTCCATAAGTAGGAGAGTGAGGGCAAGTTGAATTTTATTAAACTCCTAAAAATTTCTCGAGTGAGTACTTGAATGTGGAATTGGCCATTATGTTCTAAACGACAATGAATCCCATTCGGTTGGATGTATTCTCAACAATTGAGTGGGTTCGTAAATATTCAAGGGGAACCTGGGAGATAAGTACACTATTAATATTACATTTACCCTTGCGAGAACGCACGTGGAGGGAGATAGGGGGAAGTTAAAAGGCGTTCTCGGAGCCTCGGGTTGGATTTGAAAGACTTGGGATTTGAAGATGAGAGTTAAAGAAATGTGTGATAAAGGAATCCAGGAAGTTTGTGCTTTGTGGATGATCCGGGGCTCCAATAGGGTCTGAATCCACTGTGGAACTTGGAGGAGAAAAGAGGTTTAGTTGAAGGGGCCGAATTATAATTCACCCGCTCCACCGGCGGAAGCCTCTGATGTTCTCGAATAAGTAATTCGAACGCTCTTTGGATTCCTAGTTGATTGGATCCCCCTTTTTTCTCAACACTTTCTTTAACAAATCCCAAGGCAGAGATTCCCATAGAAAACCTACATTTTCATTTTCCGACTCGCCGTCTTCAATCCGAGTCCGAGTTGGTCAATGTGGAGAACCCAAAAAAGTGATTCACTTTTCTCATCATTAATTCATAACCCTGAGCGATGGAGCGCCGCGCTCCTCCTTTTTCTGCTCACACCACTTATTTTATCGTATTTCCTATGTGGATTTTTCTACCCGAAAGTAAGGAATGAATTTCCAAGGACTCTTGAGAAGGAAACCTTCTGGGAACTTGACACATTTCTTCATTTACATAGCATACACACGTTTCTCTCTGAGTCTCCCACTATTTATGTATACATCATATATCCAATTGTCAAAAGCTTTCAGGGAGTGAAAGTCAATTATGACAATTAAAGTCTCTGTTCTTGGGGCTCTGGAATTGATTCTGAGTCTCCACCGGGGTTCTGAACTTGTTATATATAAAAACCGGGGAGGTTGAAGACAATTCCTTTACATCCCCTCCTAATCTCCTTAATGAGGAAAGTAATGAAGTTTTCCAATTCCATTTTTCATCCTCTGAGAGAGAAAGTTAAGGTGTTCACACAGGGAGAGTACAAGAAGGCACTTAGGGAAACTTTGTTCTTGGAAAGAAAGAAGAAGAACGCTAAATTGTACACCCTTCTGCTCGCAAAGAGAAAAATGATGCATTGAGCCCCTCGAATTCTCCTCTTGATTTAAAGACTCGGGTCTTTAAATCACCTCGCGGCTCACTCAGCCTCTCTTACACACATTTTTTTTCACACCTCCAGTCTATGCCCAAGACATGAGAGAGCCAATTGGTGGTGGAGTGAAGGGCCAATTGGAAATGAAACGTCATCTCACTCATTAGTCCACTTTCGGAGTGGGCCATGCGGCGGAAGTTTGTCGCGGACCCAATTTCCTTTTTATTAAATTGGAGTTGGTTGAAGGGGCTAATTGAGCCATTCAAATCACTTCATACAGCTCACTACATTTGACTATTATGGACGCACATTATTGTTATATTTATCATTATATGTACATTGGAATATATGTGCATACGTAATAAATGGTTGAGTGTCAGTGCTGAGTTTCTCAATGGCTTCATTCACCGGGCCCGGGAAGCAAGGAGTATTTTCCGGTGAGAAATTGGGGTGTCGAGCGAATGCAGGAATCGAGATTGCTCCATTACTATCCAAGTAGATTCCACTAACCCCTACATGAAATCACATCTTCTCTCATATATTCATTTTATTAGGTATATGTACTTACATCGGGGTCTATGTATGCGAACATGGTTGTTATGTACTATTTTTATAATCATAGTCAGGCAATAGTGAGTTAGTGAAATATAGATACTTGGAGCAAAGATGAATTTTCATATATAAGGCTTCTCCTATTTCTTCTAATGAAAATAACTACTTCTTCACGTCCCGTGTAAAATGAATGGCTCGTGTTTAATAATATTTTCAAGATGAAAAACATTCATAGATTCATCCATCCCATAATTTATAATGCCATGCATGCCATGAAGGCTTGAGCAATAAATCCCTTAATTTTAATTTTATTGCAAATTAGACAGACTCTATTTTAAATTGTAGCTTGTGTCTATTGTGAGTAAATGTGTATTTTTATAAAAGTTAGTCAAAGTACTTAAGGTATCGTAACTCTCGTAGCTTTTTACACATCAAAATCATATTTATTTTTTGGTTATGTTTTAAGATATATGTGATTATATGTATTCCTTTATTTATCTAATTTGATCTTACCAAAACGTGTGAAACTGAAGCTTGAAAAACGTCAACTAACACTATCATTGGACATAGTGAATGTAGAAAGGAGAAAACAGTTTATCAAAGTGGTTTTACGCTATTCAACTCTCTTTGTCAGTTTACAAGGATTGTTTGAGCACTTTAGGCTTTTTTATTTAAGCCTTTCATCAAGCTGGTGAAGAGTTACGGCTTTTGTAATTTGGCATTCACAAACATGAAGGAGTATTTTAGACGAATTTCATAATAAACCAATGGAAAACAAATGGAGAATTGAGATCTTTGCCTAATTATACTTAAAAGCTTCAATTGTTTCTTATTTGATAAGTTGTCTCTGAGCAATTAAGCATAATAGCGAATAGTCAGCAACTGCCAATTGCACATGGCGAGCAGAGCCAAATGAACTGTTGGGTCTATCGAGTTTATAATGACATGACGAATGCCCTTTAATATTAAACGGGTCATTTAAGATGACACCCAAATTTGACGCGCATAATTAATTAAATTTAATCCAAAGCGGTTTTGAAAATGACTTTTAATTATTAACGCGAGTCGACCAAGGCAAGTCCCGTATGTTATTATGAGAATCTGGGGGTTAATCCCAGAGCAGCTGAGAGTTTTGATTCCTTGAGCGAGTTCTTATATGAAAAGAGTCTCTGGGAGGAACAAAGGAAGAAATATTGAATGAGTGGAATATGAATTTGAATGGTTTACAAAGTCGTAAATCTTTGGTAGGAAATCCTTCAAGTTCTCCCCCAGGTCCTAATAGCCAATTAACATCAATAAATCAAGGCATAGAGAGGAGGCTCAATAGTCCACGGTCGGAGAATCCAATTTGCCTGAGAATCAAGGGCTCCTCCTCTCAACGACCAACCGGAAACCTTTTTCATATCATAATTATTCCCCACAAACTCATTCCAACTCTTTCACAAACGAGGATTTTTGAGGGGAATTCCGAGGACCAGGAGAGCTTTCACTTTCTTATGAATACATATAAAAAAGGACATGAGATGCATACGGAGAGAGACAAACTGGAAGGAGCTCCTTTTAGCGAAAGTGGGGGAAAGGAAGGAAATGGCATGCTGACTGACTGAGTTTCTTCACAAACTCCTTTTACTTTTTGCAACCTCAGGAGGAGACGAATTTCCTACACCACCCACATCCCACAATGAAGCCCATTCGCTCTTCCTATACCCTCGGTTTTAACAAGGGCCCAAACATGAACCTCGAAGGTTCTTCTCATGTACATACGTGTTCCTATTATGTACCTAGTAGTTCCTCACTCTGGCATTATCCCGCGTGCGAAAGCCTCCTTTCGCTATTTTATAACTAGGAAATACATATTATATTATTAGTCAAACGCCATTCGGCTCTAGTGCAAGGGCTTGGCATAAAATAACGTCTTTATAGCCAGATGTAGCGCTAAAAAAACTGCTCAAAAACCTTTGATATTCCTATAAATTATACACTAAACTCAAGATACATATTGTGTCACTCACTTTACATTTACTGGTAGTGTTATACTAGCATTCACTAAAGAATTACTCTTATCTATCGTGTAGCGTTATAGGAGAAGTAGAGGATCTTACTGAGAACATATAATTGTAATACTATAGTAGGTCTCGATTCTTCAGAATACGGAAGTTCGTCATTTTGCGGAAGGGGTTTTTAAGGGTGTTCTGGGGTTCTTGAGAATCCTTTACTGGAAGTCCGAGAAATTCCCTATTACTATTCCCGAGAAGAGCTTGCCCAAGCACAATGGGAGCTCATTCACGAGGCAAGTTTTAAATTAAACATTGAAAAATGTATTTGTTGAATTCAGGCGGGTCTCGTTGATTATTCAACGTGCCGTCAGATGAAAATGATAGTTGAGAAATGAGGGTCCCCTGGATTTCATTATTTCCCAAAATCCAATTCTCCTTCAAATTTTCGAGAGTTTGTCATTCTGCGGAATCCCTGAGATATGTACATAGTCCAGGCTATTAGCGAAATAGGGGCCGCTTCTTTCCTCCTTTGCTGCTCCGTTAGGATTATACATGTTGGTTCTAATGCTGGGCTTCCTCCAGATATAGGACGTGTTGGTCGAGTGTATTTGGCCCTCTCGGACACACAAAATCGATGGTTGAGTGGAATGTGGAAGGAAGACGCGCTCGTCTCGTTAGAACTCTTTTTTCATTTTCCGAGACGGTTGAGGTGGTCGTGAGGAAAGAACCAACTTCTCCCACCTGTCAACAACGACTCCGACATGAGTCCTCACTCCCGGCTCTCACAGGCTCTTACACTGCCATGTCCCTGAGCATACCTATATAATATTTACCTATGATACACCTATATGATGTGTTATATTAGCTGGAAGTGAACTGAGTTAGGGATATGAGAATTGCAAGGGGACATGCTCAAGGAACTCCATAGTTCTCCAAGAGGAGAGAGAAGGAGCACATAAGGTGTGCGTGTGTAGTTTAATATCAGTTTCAAATTGTGAGTGACAATCATCGAGTCCTTTGAGTCTCTCCGAGTCTCATCCATTAAAATTTGCATTCTGGGCTCCGATGGCATATTGATCACTCGCCTCATTTCCATATCTCCATCCATCCATTGTAAATAAGAGGCGAGGCAGATGGGCGAAATCCTCCATCACCCACGGTGACAGCGTCTCAACCTATCAATCAGCATCTTTTCTTTAAATATCCGGAACAGCTCGGATTCTTAAAAGGAACTTCCTCTTTCCCATTCTACTACTATGCTTATCTATCCTCATTTATTCTTTGCCAATACCCAGGCTCCGTATAGTTATCTATAACTATAGTTATAACTATAGTTATAGATTAAGATTAGTTAAGGACCTTTTAAAAATTTGCAGTTTAGTTATAGTTAGTTTTAACTATAGTTATATTTTAGTTAAAAAGTTAACTATCGATTAACTATAGTTATCTATACGTAGCAATATTTCTCTTCCTGTAAGTCAGTCTTATTTCTTTTACAATTTTTGCTTTAATGTCTTTAAAATCAAGTTAGAATAATAAATTACTTTAATATACATGCATTATTACATTTAATTTAAAATAACTTATTGATAACTATAGATAACTATATCTCTAATGAATCATTCATTAAGTTGTAGATATAGTTAATTTTTTATCTAAACTATATATTATAGTTAGGTTATAGTCAAAAGATATTTTAAATATAGTTTGTAGTTATAGTTAGGTTTAGTTAGACGCTTTTTCTAACTATACGGAGCATGGGCCAGTACTTGAGATAATCCTAAAGTACTTTCTTCATATAATATTTATATACACTAATACTTAAGAATGAGTAGTAGAAAGGTACATCTAACTAAAAGGAATTTTTAAGTTTTTTAACGAGAGAGAAATCTTTATTTACCCATATTCCCCATTCAAAAGTTTCCATGTGCTAATAAAGTAAATTATTCCTTGAGATTTTTGGTTAAAGTACATAAACAATTTTCATATTTGTTTACTTATTTAGATAAACCTAAGAGTGAAGTGAGAGTTTTGCATTCAAAAAGGGATATTTGGGATTAATTTGAGATTGGTACTTTTTGCTCATCTCTCTTATTTGAATTGCTAATGAGGTCAAAAATTAACATTTGTCATGCTAGTTTTTTGAATGTTAAATCTCTTAGTTTTCCAGGCCGACTGGTAAAGCTTATAGGTTAATGAGTTACGTTGTTTTTTATATCATGATATACATATGATATTACCGGTAGGTAGGTTTGACTTGTAAAGTTTTTTTTAACTAAAATGACAGTTCAACCAGACTTCCTTTAGCCAATCCTTAAGATTTCTCCGTCCAACTCGCCGACGACCCAGTTGGCCCCAACACAAGGCCGCCCATGACGCCCTTTCAAGTGGCAGTGATTGTGCCAATAACATGACTAAAATCTTTTTTTGCTGAGAAAGAGAAAGGTCGCTTCTTCGCAGAAACTTTTCCCAAGCATCAATTATGCAGTGTGTGGAAGAATGAAATGTTTTTTCGCCCTATTAACTTTCCTGAGACAGGAGAGTGACTTGAGATTATTTTAATTCCTTGTTTGCTCAACGTAGGGATCAACCTTGCCCTAATTGGATGCTCATTCCATCCATCTCGACCACAACCCATCAATCCTCAGATATCAAATTACACCATCCAAGGAAAATAGAAAATAGCTCATGCTGCTAACAATCCTATAATTCCTATCATTCTCTTTAAGTACTAAATATAATATATAAGATTGTATTTAGTATTAAGTATAATAGACAGTTAGAGAAATGACGTAGCATAAGGAGAGACGTTAAAAATTTTAGCGTCCGACTCCTCCCCTTTTTACACTATTTTTGTGTTATGCAAGGAAATGAGACGTAAGGAATGCTTTCCTACGCCGAGCCGTTAAGTCAGACTTAAAGAGTTGAACTAAAACATAAAACTTGCGCTTTTGATAGGAAAATTAAATTAAATCGAATTAAATTTGAACTCCATTAACTTCTCATTCATTGCCCATCAATGCAGTGAAAAGAATCATCGAGAAGTCATACCTTTTCTCTTGTTCTTGATCTTCAAACACAATGAATAAATTTGAGTTAAAGGTAAGTAAATTCATTGAATTAAATGTTGTTTTATTATTTATGTATTGTATTTCCTTGGTTAGGGATTAGATAAAGCGAAAACCTAAGCCTAAACCGATTTCAAAGGAGAAATCCAAATCCTATAAATTGCATATCCCTTCATATCGAGTTTCCTTCACGTTTTCCACTTTCTAATAGCTATAATAATATATACCTATAATCGAGATGGTTTATCTATATGATAATCCTTCTTCTCTTGTTTCACGTTCACTTTAGTTATGCCAAATGGGGAAAATCAAACAATGACTTGACATTATAAAGCGACTTTCATAAGCAAAAAACATCACATAAGGGTGAAAGTAATGAGCATTTAAATGTTATGTAGACATTAAAATTTTCATTGCGTAAATTGTACGTTAAGTATTATGCGTATATGTTATAAAATATTCTATAAAATGTTATATGTAGGTAAGGTCCTTATATAAAAATGTATTTTTGAACACTGATAAGTACATATTGTATAATATATGGTTTTAACATGAATATGCATGCATTACATAAAAGTAATATTGGATAGGGATATCTGTCGAGACATCCAGAACCTGTATTTTATTATTTTTGTTGAAAAGACGGTTGTTTGAGAAGGAAACGAGGAGTCCTTGGCACGATTTGAGGTTCTTATTTGGAGAATGGGCGGTTTTCAGTGAATGGAGAGGAAGGTGAATTCTGTGGGGTAATAATGAGGTAGGAGGTGGTAATGGGCTCGTGTGATCTCCAGAAGATAAGAACCGTCTCGCGGAGTCCCCCATGAGAAGTATTGAAAAATGGAAAACCAGAGCCGCCGCCCATCTCCTCGAATTAATGTCCCATGGGATTTTGGAAGAGATAAATGTTCATCATACTCCGGATAATCTCAGCCTCAAAAGATCTCTGTTGAGAACTATGAGCCAGGAAGATCTTGTCCCTCCATCACCCCGATTTCTCTCTCAGCCCCGTCGAGCCATCCGATGCGATGCAGGAGTTGATAACCCCTTCTTTTCTCTTCCTCAATGAGGACCATTTTTCCCATTCGGCTCCCGAGCCCCAATCTTCCCACAAGGCCGTCGTAGCTCAAAGAGGAAATGAGCCATTGGAAAAGACGCGACCTTATCTACACTCAACTCCCATGCCAAAATTAAACTCCGAGTCGTGAAAAATTCCCAGCTCGCAATTTCCTCGCCCTTCTTCCTCCCACTTTCTCTTTTATGCCTCCGTCATTCGACAAGCCAATTTCATATTTGAACACAATTCACCAGCATAACTCCTTTCTCTCAAATTAAATCTGAGGATGAATGGGCCAGAAAATTAAATTCCATCTTCATCATCATTCCTACATTTATATTGTAATTTTAAATAAACGACCACTTTGCACCTTCTGGATCAAATCAATTCCTCTCCAATGCCCATATAAGAAAGATATGCACTTTACATAATAGATAAATATGTGTATTTACAAACATCAAGAGATTTGGAACTTCGATTAAACAATTTTTTAACATACAACATTGACATTTGGACATACTTATATAATCATTGAAAAATACAAATTTTCATTTTCAAAATATTTTTCAGCGAAAAATTTCTTACTCCGAATTATCTTAACTATAAATTAAATTATTTAAAATGTAAAATGAAGTTTTTCTTGATTTTAATAATAAAACAATTAAAATTTCAAATTATATTTAATTTTGATTGTTCAAATTCCAATTGATATCTGTGGTTAGTAAATTTGTGTCGAGACTCCTTGGCCATGAAAGAGTGGGAGAGATTCTTTGGTCTCAAAATAGAGCTTCTCTCGCCGATGGAGGACCAACAAATATATTTTAAGCCATTGAGAGGAAAATGGGTTGAAGAGAAGCCGAGTCAGTTGGTGCTCAACTGTTCAACTCTCAACTCGGGATTCCTCATCAGCCAAGGAATATCGGTGTTCTTTCAAGTGGAAGCTTCTGAGCGGAAAATTGAATCCATTGCTTTCGTCACACGCAAATTTATACGACTTTCCTCACCAACGTCCTTATTCGAATCTTCATTGATTCGAGATGAAGTTCGGCCCCGGGCCCTTTGTACTTCCACATGTACAGCACAGGAGATAAGTTCGTCAATTGGACAAAGCCATAGCGTTAAATCAGATCCACTCCACCTATACTCCTATCTCCCATACACATATATTCCTTTCCTAGTTCCTTACCAATATATTATAGTCAACTGAGCAGAATAGATCGAGTCAACCGCATTTGCCAAAGAGTTCCCGTAATGACGTTCCATTTCAAGAGACCGCGAGATAAAATCTCGATTTGACCAGAGAAAGTCTCCGTCACCTTTTAAAAGCCCTCAACACAAGATTCTGTCCTTTGAGCCCTATTGACCTCTCTGACACGAGAGATTGAGTGTTTTTATCACCCCAGTGTCATCCAGTTATCTTCGTGAATGCAACGAGAGGAAGTGAGGGAATTCCATTGACTCTTCTGTAAAGAAATAAAGTTGTATTAATATGCGACTTGGCTCCCTCGACGTCTCCCCGCCCCCCAAAGACAAAGGAAAGTCTAGGAGTTGACAAGCCCCGCCTTGAAGCCGAGCAACAAGTGGAGATTCCGCGGAAAATGAGCTCGAGCACCATCCGCGGAATCCGCCGAAAAAAGTCCTCACTTGGGGAGGTGAAAGTGGCTGTCGTGGGTTGTCGCGGCGTTGGGAAAAGCGGTTCGTTTTTTTCTTTTGTACTTTCCACGAAGGGGGAGGGAAACACAAAGGAGATGGAAGATAGCTGAATCCAATTTATACCATATTTCCAGAGTGGCTCAAACCCTGAAAGAAAAATCTTAAGCGATCTTTTCAGGTTGGCTCAAATCAGAAAAAGCATTTTTGGACCCTTTCATTCAAATAACTAACTGATTATATATATCCTTATACTTATACACAAGTATGTAGTAGAGTTAGATTATATTTATTTAATTTTATTAAAGGATTAGGAAAGATGAGACATTTTTGTTACCCAGATGAGGACAATAGAAAAAGATATGTAGAAACAAGTCGAGCATTGTATTCTCTCCATGTTCGTGTTTGGAGGCAAAGTATATATAATATGACATCTGTATCCCGAGCTGGGGTTTTAAGGGAATTTTTGGCTTTTGTGTGTCTGGTTCCCTTACAAAGAAACTTTGCTCAAACTTCCACCATTCTCGAGGTGTTGAGGAGACGTGGAAGAAAGAAAGGATTTCTATTTCACATTTTTATCTCGAAGACGAAGGCATTCAAATTCAGAGAAGGTTTTCGGAGGAGTGTTGAGGACAGAAGAGCCATTGTCGCTGGCTCGTTCCCCCTTCCTATTCTTCACCTCCTTGGAAAGAGAGAGATAAATACGGAAGACTCCGACAACGCGCCCTTATAGGCCTCTTCCCGAGTCGAGATAAAAATTTAAAAAGGAGGCATTCCTAGAAATTGTTCCAAGTTTACACGAGTGGAGTATAGGCGAAACATGATTTTCATATTGTATATGTCTTCTTTTCCTTCCTGTCGGACCTTGTCATTCTCAAGTGGCCGAGGTTTTTTTTTATTGATTCCTCCAAGGCGACTCTTGCATTTGCCGCTCAATTGAGAACTCGAGAGTTCCTTAAGGCTCTTTTTCATATTGGAGAGTTGGAATAAAAATCCTTTGTGCTCATTAAAGGAATCGAGGATATGTGGGAACGTGCGGGTTCCTGAGATTCCAATTGGGTCATGTGCGCGATCCACGGCCGTTGGAAAGCAGAAATAATAATAAACTTGGTGAAGGCTGAAGGTCTCATCCTTCGAAGATTCCTTCTATGCATTCGGCTCCGGCTTGCTAACACACCATGCAGGGTTTTTTTATTTGGTCTTGGCAAAAAACCAGGGAGAAGCCACAAGTTCAACTCTTCATAGATATTAGCAAAAGCTCCCAAGTTCCAAACGAGCTCTTGGTACACGAACACCTATAGGTCTCACTATATTTACTTTTCACTTTCAGTTTAAAACCCAACAGATGTTTACACGAACGATAAATACGTGCGATTAAGTAAATACCTTTTCACATATTTATCAATTGAGATAAAGGCCCCATGAAAAAGAAACTTTTCTTCTTCTCACAGCTTCTTCTTCTCAACATGCCAAGATTGCTTAAAAATGGCAGATGCATCTGCTCTGAGTAAAACAACAAATCTTTTATATTTGCAATTTGAATGCCTATATACAAGAATAGATACACATATTCTTCAATACAATTCAAAGAGTATTTATGTTAATATAGCAATTGAATGTATGAAACTATGGACATACCTATTATATCTATGATTTAGGTATATGATAGAAATGAAATAATATTAAACTGACTATAAACCTGTACAACATGTTATGAACAATATGTATACAAGTTAAAATAAATATAATTGGAATCAATAAAATTCAAATATTCATAGATTTGTAAAAAGAATGATAGATACTGTAAAGTATTAGAAAAAAAGATTCTTGGTGGGATGTCTGGGAATGATTGGGGGGTTCTGTGAAGGAGTTTCATCCAAATTTTCCTTTCGTTCGTGTATCGATTCCCTCAGTTACACGTAATTTCCTCACACTTCATTTGGCTGAGCCTGGAAGTCGTGGGAGAGAGAAAAGGGAGAAATGAGGATGCTCAATTTCATTAAACGCTATGGAATTCTTGGCCAAGCTGTCGCATGCCAAAGCTCGAGTCTTTGGTCACATTTCTTTCAGCTTCTTTCTCTTCTTCCCCTTTAGCGTCTCTGCATTAGAACAAGGTATTCGTGTAATATCTATGCAGATAGCCTAAAGACGTGCATATCCTTCCATCCAACCCGGGTATCTCTAGAAGTCATGTTGAGCCTTCGCGGAATTCCACTCCAAATGGAGGTCAAATAATAAGAGAACCATCGTTTGATTCTCCACCAAATTGGTTTCATCTTCATTCTTGATTTCGCATCGGAGAGTTTGGACTTCCCAAAGCACGCCTGGGTTTGTCCAACTTCCAACCATCAACGGCCAGGTGGAGGATCAAAGACACTCACGTCTGTCAAAAATTCACGTAGCTAAAGAGACGCAGCAAGCGGCTTGGCAAAACTTCAATGAAAATACAAAGTGAGATGGTTTTCCATTGCTCATGAGAGCATTTGCATGGATGTTCTTGGAGCCACCAGAAGGGACTCCTCGAACCAAATTTATGATCTGTTTTTAAAGGAATTAGTCGGGGAAGTGTTAAAAAGAAGTATAAAAGGATTGGCGGCCGGCGTGCCCTCCATTTCTTGAGGACTTTGGAGATGAGTGCCAGGAAAAGTTGGTTGGGTTCGTGAGAGAGTGAGAACATGATCATTTGGCATTCCGGGAATTGAAGTTTAATACCACAAGGATTTCTTCTCCCCTCATTTTCTCCTAATGAATGATGGAGAACTGGGGCGGCGTCTCTGCTCAACTTATTCTCTCCTATGCATATATTAGTAGATATCTGACTCGCCATAATGCTCCTGCATTTCTCCCAAACAGGAATTTAAATTTCTCCAAAGGTCCGGAATAGGGGAAACTTGTCTCGAGCAACAGCCGCCCCGATATGAAATTCGAGACGGGGAGGAATTCCCTCACATTGTACACCCAAGTGGATATATATTATTATATTACATTATATAATACCTATGTGTAGGTGCTTTTGAGCAGAAAGGACCAACTCTGGCGTGGTTATATCATAAGTATGTGTATATTTGGAACGTGAATGTATGTATATCTCGATTCGAGGCCTAAAAGTCAAATATCGTCTCTGAATTGTTTATATATTGCTCGTCCATGAGCGGGAGAAAGGGAAACCCGAAAGTCGCCAGCTCAGAAGACAAAGGATGATGAGTGTTGAGGTTCGGGGAAGATGAATGGGATCTTGATGTGACAGTTGAGCTCAACTGTGAAGAAAAATGAGGGCGAAAATAGAGTGGCTCCCGGTGCATCTTTTCAATCCGCGAAAACAACCGAGGGTTTCTCGGACTCGGAGGAATTGAGCTCGGTTCGGTTCCATGAGAAGTCTTGAGGAGAAAGACAGGTAGCGGAGGGGTAATGAGATGCTTTTGAGAAGCTTTTAGCCAGATGGATCGTCCGGAATGGAGTCTATTAGGTAGGAATGGGAAAACACGTCGAGTTCACCAGGTTCCTCTCCAAGGAAGTCATTAATGCAAATCTTTTTTCTTATTCCAGCTCTTACTGTCAGGTTCATTACGAAGAGGTACATTGGGGAGTATGATCATCAGAATGGTAAGAACTAAACTCAATTTCACCTACAAACAAACTCTATATATACCTAGGTATACATACAAATATAATAACATAAATACTTGTGTACCCCATATATGCATACTTTGCCTATATTGCCTACATTATTATTCTCCCCCTATGGCTTAGCGCTTAACCTCCTAAAGAACATTTAAGACTCTTTTTTCTCTCTCTCTAGAAAATCAATACAAACATGAAGCAATGGTTGACGGCGAACCTGTCATTTTCGAAATCCTTGACACATGTCCAAAGGTAATACGATTTTTTATTTATTTCCCCTTAAATGCCCAAACACTGGAATATGACTTCATGTTTTACACTATGTGAAGTCTAATGTCTCAATGTAAAGTATGAAAACCGTAATGTGCGCATATTTTTTCCAATCGGTCCAAAGCGCCCAAACCATTTTTATATCGTTTAAAAGCAAAAGGGTTCAAAGAATCAATTCGGTATCTGACTGTGTAAACTATATAATTTCTCTGTATAGCCATGTACTTATTTTATATATGTACTCACCCAAAGGCGTCGATCAGACATTCAAATTTATTTTTTAAGCCCATAAATATTTAAAGGAAATGATTTGGAAAAGTGGAGAATCTAATATGGAATCTAATATAATATCTATCTATTATGTAGTTATGACCATATATGACAAGGATCATTCAATATTTCTCATTTGACTTTTTTGGACTTTCGCAATGAATTTTTTAAGGGAGAGTGGAAAATGGGGATTTAATATTTATGTTGAGAAAAGGGCGGAACGCCTTTGGGTTCTTGTGTTTTTTGGTGTTTGGATGAGAGGAATTGGATCGATTAATATCTCACCTCCCTCCTGTCTCCTCCCGACTCCTCGATCAAAAAGAGGGAACGATACTCCAACTGGCACCTTGATTTACTCACTTACCTCCCCACCCACCCTCGAGAGAAGCCCAGATTGGGGCTATAGGGGGCTATACGGCCCAAGACGGCGAAAGCCATTCCGCCTCCAATACACCCTTTTTACTTTCATTTTAAGTGGGGAAAGTGCAAAGATTTGTTGCCGACTGATTGGTTAAGTAAAAGGCTTTAGTGTACGACCGGGTCTTCCTGACAGGTTTTTTCCTCTTGGTGCTCCTCCGCTTCCTCTTCCATTCAACCCAGACATTCCTCGGTCTCCTCATATGATACACTCTCCTATCTCGCTCGCCCAAGAAAACAACTAACCCGTTCGGCTCATTTATCTCAATTTCTTCAGGATTGATTCGCCAAGATGGTTCATAAGGCCTTTCTCTCTATATATAAAAATCCAGAGTAAATTCCATATATGTATGTTCTATGATATACATTGTAACTGTACTGCTCCATGAATGTGCGGACTCATTTTTTCGGATTGGATTTATCCTAAAGGGAGCCAACGAGTTGGTGTCTCAGAAGACGCTCCACTGGGCCGACGGGTTTCTTCTCGTGTACTCTATCACGGACCGTCAGAGCTTCAATTACATCAAGAGAATCAAGCAGCAGCTGAGTGAGTACCGAAGTGGAGAAAACACACTCACCGTCTTGCCCACGGCCAACGGCGGACTTCACCGAGAGAGCGGCCAATCTTCTCCGCTCCCCATCCCCATTGTCCTCGTGGGGAACAAGGCGGATATGGTCCATCTTCGCCAGATTTCCACCGAGGAAGGTGAGGGAAATCCCTAGGATGTTGCTAATAATGCTCCCCCGGAAAGACCCGGAGAAGTCAAATGGCGGGGCTCAAATGGGTGAAGCCCATAAAAGTTCTCAGTCTAAAACGGGGTTCTTTATGGACAAGCCTTTACGACTCTCCTTCATTTTCCTCCCTGCCTGAATGTATGTTATGTATATGGATGCAAGTGCATTGTATCTGTAGTAGGATTTTAGGCGGGCATTTCAATACCGCCAGCCTTTCCTATCAGCCCACGTATAATCCCTCGAAATGGACCAAAGCGTCTTATGGGGCAATAAGGGAATGTATGGGAGATAGGACACGTGGTGGTTTCCTTACTTGGGAAATAATGGGTGGGAGCGAGGACTATATAGGTATAAAACTGTAGTTGATTGCAGGGGAAATCCTGGCCAAAGATTTAGACTGCTCATTTGCTGAAGTTGCCGCATCTGAACAAGTTGCTCCCGTCGCAGAAGTTTTCTTCGAGGTGAGTCCTCCTTTTTGAATAATTAGATTAGTAAACAAGTGGGGCCGAAAGGCTCACAATCAGAGATTCCGGCTTTCCATAAAAGGATTTCAAAAGGACTTTCACACATAATGGATGCTGGAGATTCCCTTTTAAAGACCCTTATTTCTCTCTTTTTTGTGGCGGCTCTCTGCGGTTCCTCCAGTTTTTACTTGTCTTTTTTTATTGTTCTCGTAAGGTTTGCCGAGAGGTTCAGGCCGCCAAGAGGAAAACGAAGCAATCTCTGCTCGACCGGGTTCTCGGCAATAAAGCAGCAGCAGGGCTGAAGCTCTATGCTCGCGGCAAAAGTGATTCCGCTCTGCCCAAAGAGTAATTACGCTCCTTTCCCGGGTCGGAGGCCGAGGAGGTCGAGAACCATAATGAGCCATTATTTGAGGAGGTCGGAAGAAAGGCCGCGGGACATCCCAACTCTCATTCCTTTCTTAATTACTTCCCTCATATTTACCATGATGTCATTTTAATAATATAAAAAGACCCTTCATCGCCATACTCCATGGAGAAGGAAATTCAAGTTGGAAAGGTGAAAGTGATATGTCAATTTCTCTCTATTTAGCTTCATTAACATTACAACGCATATAAGTATGTATTCACCTATTATTTTACCATAAGTACTTATGATTATGAAAGTATTCATGCTCTAATAATTAATTTACTCGGAATATCAATTCATATCAAATGATACATAATAATATACTTGCATATTATTATAAATTCTTAATAATTTTTATTTTAATTGATATTAATTTCGTAAATTACTATTAAAATAATTTAAAAACATTCAACAATATATGACACATTGACAATTGTAGCTTGTACTTATACCCCATTTCATAATTGTATGGGGTGGAACTCAAAATACAATTTCTCATAAACTTAACATGGCTTCCATGATTAATCTATTAAAAGTTCCACCCCATACAATTATGAAATGGGGTATATTTTACTTAATAATTAATTAAATATTTTCTGTTATTACATGAATACAAACATAAATATCTATATAAGAAAATAATATTTACATTTAAAGCTATGAAAACACTACTAATGAATATAAATTAAAATCAATTGTATTTTATTAAGTAATGAAACTTTTGAAAAGAAATAAAGAAATTGTTAATTAATTAGAAATTAATGAATTGTTGTGGAAAATTGAAGCACTGATTAGGTTGGAGATAAAAGGAGTTCTCATCACAACAACTTGGATTTACGGAGTTGGAGTGTTTGGGTGTTTGGGAAGAGAGAAGAAGTTTCAATTATGCATGCCATTTGTCGGAGATTGAGAAATTGTGAGAGAAGCTGGGTCGCTCGAGACTCACAAATCCGAATTAGGTGGGGGGTCCGAGGAGGGAGGAGAGTAATAAGGTGGCTACGTGGAGGACGAAGGTGGAGAAAGTTAAGGCTTTCAAAGTTGGCCGCCGAGGTTTGGGCCAAGTCCAATAAACTCAAAGAGACTCCCGGAACAATTGACTCTTCAGATCCAATCAAACAACTATTGCTCCGAGAGGGAGAAACTTCCTTTTGACCCTCTTGGACGACTTCCCCATTTCTCTCACGTTCCCAATTGATTTGTTGTCTGTTCTTATAGTTACTCCGCTCGTCTCGGCGTCTCTGGGAGTCTCCCTGTGAGGTGAGTCTTGTGAGAAGGACAATACAGGTCCTATCTACGCCCATCCATGCCTCTTGTGTTTTCCCTCAAAAGTCCAGGGATGTTGACCGAAGATGCAAGATGAATTGCTTTGGTCCGTTGACGTTCCGCGTTCTGCGCTATTTGCTTTCCTCGCAACCCAGTGAGGAACAAAGGAAAAGTCTTTCGTTTACTTTTCGATGGTCTTTCTCCGAGGGATCTCTCCGCTCGTGTGGACGTCCGAGTTAAAAAATCCCGGACGCGCCCTTCATTCCAATGGAGACCGGGGTGATTGGAGGGAATATTCAAATATGAATAAGATTTCATGCTTTATTCCCCACTCACTCTCCTCACAAGAGCCCATTATTAATGAGGGAGGGAGACAGGTAGAAGAGCCAAAGCCCGCCATTCCAAATGTCAGGCACAGGAGATTGAGATTGAAATCAAAAGGCCTTTTGTTCCAAGCCTCTCCTCGAGAGAAAGGGAGTAAATTAGAAGAGATCCCTATAGGGGCCCAAAGAGAAAAATGAGGAAAAATAAATTCCCTTTCCAGGGAGAAACTCGAGTGTTTGCCAGCTCTTACCTTTCACATGTCTTTCACAATGGGCCAGATTTCCGC
This sequence comes from Neelides sp. FZ-2019, assembly GCA_009869795.1. Taxonomy (NCBI): domain Eukaryota; kingdom Metazoa; phylum Arthropoda; class Collembola; order Neelipleona; family Neelidae; genus Neelides; species Neelides sp. FZ-2019. Next base: position 55,756 of record VJMY01000088.1, read on the forward strand.
GTCATGAAATGGAAGCTTTGGAGTCTCCGAGAGGGTAATTAGGGAATAAAAAGGGTAATCGAGGACCCCGTGTTAGTCTCTGTAGTTCAGAGTCGATTAGTGTGGCTAAGGGAACGTGAGTCGCTCTCGGGATTTGACAAAGCCCGGCTCAATAAATTGGGCGGGGGATCTTTAAACTCGTCTGAGACGAGGGAAATGAAGAATTCTTTATTCAATCAACTCGTTCCGATTCCCCACGTCATGGCGGGCGGAGGAAATCTGATTAAGATTTCTTTTATTTTCACCCCAAACTCCTTTCTCCCCCCTCCTCATCTCATTAGGTATTTATATTGTCATCAAAGTTTGAAATAACTTTCGCATCTCTCTGGAGGACCCGCGGACCCAACAAAAGTCTCATCATGTGGGAGACAGTCATTGGACTTTTCCCTCGGCAACTCCTTTCCCTTTGCGCAGCTTGACGTGTGTGTCTCTTTGGTTTCTCCTTGAACGAGGAACGGTTTGTCGGAACGGTTTATTTGTGGAAGAATTCTAAGCGCCCTTGTTTACCCATTGAGTCTCTTAATTAGGTTTTCACATGCAACGATGGGCCTTTGGAAAATCTCGTTCCGCGAGCCGTCGTCTTCAACATGACCATATTGACTTGCCCTGAGAGCCCCATTGAAAGTGGCTGGTAGTTCTGGGGGTTAGGCCCTTTGTTCACTTCAACCCTCGCAGTGGGGAGTTGAGCCACCAAAGACGACGCACCTTACAAACTTACAATTCACGACCCAACCCCGAGCCTCGAGATTAATGGACCCAAATGCTCCACATCTCCACTATTCAAATTCATGTCTATCAAATACTTAAACTGGTTTATCTCTCAATTTATGATACTTTCTTTCCAGAAATACTTCCATTTCAACCCATAAATAAACCAAGCCAGATCATCAATGCATATAATCTACATAATGTATGTATTTAATACAAAAACTGAGAGATTGTCTAAATAGCATTTAAATATGCAATGTATTACTTATTCTTTTCTTATATTTATGTTAATTACCTTCATAATGGTGATGAAGTGATGACGGTTGTTCTTGTTAGATAGGCATTGGTAATAAATATAATATCTAACATTTTTATTTAAAATCCTCTAGTTCGAGACCTATAAGACGCGAATGGTAAAGGGATTTGCGGGTTAAAATTAGTTTTCCTTGGGATTTGATTTAAATAAAGGACATGTTGAATGATTGTATTATGTGTCGTTGATGGAAGGTGATCATTAAATTCACTTGCATATGGCACGCTGACAAATGAGATTGAATATGAGAGCCAATGAAGTGATGAAAGGGAAGGTGGATTATCCGATCAAAGGAATATTACTCTCTTTTCCCCCAATTCCAAGGAGCAGAGAGAGAATTTTCTATTCTCCGAATTCCCATTACTTTCCCTCATTCATTTTTCAATTGAAGTAGAAGTTTTTCCTTGGCTTCCCCTCCGAGTCTCCTAAGAAGTAATTTCCTTTTTCCCTTCACCTCCGCCAACTCAGGATGAAATTGAAAATGGAACTTCCGACAAATCAACTCCTAAAACACGAGACATTTGTTTAAATGTGAACTTTATTAACTCGGCTTTCTCCATTTCTCCCCATTGGAGGAGATTACATAGGACTTGTCTATTATAACCTCTCGCTCTAGAATAACACCATGGTCAGATTACATCCAAGATCTCTGTACAAATCCTTAAATGTGAATACTTAATGCATAGTCACATAACCGAATACATTATCATATTTATGACTAGCAATAATATATTTATCTATGAGGCTAAACTAATCATTTATCTTCTTGTTTTTGTATAATTAATGTTTATATAATTATAAGAATTACATACACCAATTACAATCTGTAGCTTAATTTATAGTAAACATTAACTTGGCATTTAATATTTATAATATATTCCTACTTAAATATTCTAAACTTGAAGTTTACTTATGTTCTTACCTCATTTTGCTGTTAATGGTATTTAGTAATATTAAACGTATAACATTTAACCACTACAACACATAGTTTCCTTTTTTATTTAATATTTCATTAATGTTTGAACTTACCAATTAGTTTTGTTTAATGGAGAATTAGAATAATTAAAAAAATTTAAACTCTTTTAAGAGACTATTTACAATTATAGAAAAGCTAAATATCAACTTCCCTCGAGCCTCTTTGATTCGGTGATTAATGAACAGCAACTCATTAATTTTAACCCATTTAAATGATATTTAGGAGAGAATAATTCTTTGGAAATAATGAGAAAGACAAATAATGTTCACTTGTATTGCATTTAATTAAGATTGAATTCAAAACCCTTCCTTTTCTCTTCAAGTAAATACAAAGTTAATTATTCTCAACCAAGTGATATTAAGTATAAGTGAGGTGTACAAGTGTAAGTTATTATCCTAACAATTTCTGCTACAGCGACTCACTAATTCATCGACTTCTCTTTAAAGAGAACTGGAATTGAATAAGAAGTTGGGAAGAAAGTTGGGCCTCGCCTTTCCACTCCATTTATATATATGTATTATACACATAGGTATGTATGTATTAATACAGTGAGAAAGTTTGGGTGAGGTTCCTTTCTCTCGAATTTCCTTCACGCTCCGAGCCAACGTTCCACAGCTGTTGTGCACGAGGGAATATGAATTTAAAAAGGAAACTCGACTCAATTACGACCAAGTTGAGAGACGTATTTACCCTACTAAACATTAAGAGAGCTTATAAGTAAAAGCCATAAAGCTACAGACACCCATTAGGACTTCGAGCTCTTTACACTGGTACATAATAAAAAGCCCTCTTTTCTCTATAGCTTTCTTTCACAATGACAGAGAAAATTGTTCGCAAATTCCCTCATAGTCCTATCCACTACATCTCTACGTGTTAGATGAATACCTCGGCGCTTTCATTTCAATTCCTCCCATTTTAATCTAAATAACTTCATTAGCAACGTCTACATTCAAATCTGTTATGATGTTCATAAAAGTAGTCCGACTCGTAGAATTCACTAATGAAGGGTTTTATGCTCTCGCTTACACGTCATTTGCATAAAGAGGACAAGTGTTCCTATTTCACTTATGATATTTCATAAACACTCAACATCCAGATATATATTCATGTAGAATATGAGAAATTGAGATACTTGTAAAGTCTCCAATTATGCTTATCTTCTACATATTCCTACATGCTAATACACACGTACATTGTCCAAGATGCTCTCTCATCTCACATCGTTCCCTTCTTGGGATTTAATTCATATTCTCACATCAATATGACTATTTTTCCTATATACTTACCTACGTACATGGATGTTTAAGTACCAATTAATATCCTAAACATACTTTAATGTAATTTATGACTAAGTATTAATTAGTATAATTATATAACTATCATTTTTCATAACTATCCTAGGGTTTCTTACATAACTAAATAAAATTATATACAGGGTCATCAATATCTTCTTTCAGCTTTTCTGAATTTCTCGTATCTTAAAAAGAGGGTGAAATTCAGCAAGGCGGAAAGAAGATATTGAAGACCCTGTATAGTTTACTTTGCGTAGAGTATGTTACATAAATATTACATATCCATATAATACTTGTAATAAGTGATTACACTAGCTTTTTATGCTTTAAGGAATGTTTTATTTGATTTATTGATTTGTAGCTGTTGTAGTGTAGTAGCACTATTCATTAGGATGTTTATTACTTTATTATTTAGGTAAACATTCATTACATTTAGATAGGTAGGTATATATGGTATATTGTTTAATAAGTTAACAGTTCTCTATTTATGCCCCAAGTAGATTTTAAATATATAGATTTATATATTTTTTCCAGTTTTGTCAAATATGTGATTATTGAAGGGTTTTCAAAGCTTCCTTGTACGTTCGTCAGTATATTTGAAGAAGACTATTTCATGACTTCTCAAATTTGTATTTTAAATAATAGATATTGTAAAGGTATACACAATGAAAGATCATTCCTAATCAATGACGTCACTTAAGTTGCATTCTTACCTTGTTCTTAAGGATTAATGTACACAGTATTAAGATTGTTATTATAAATAGTAACTTGTAATTTTTTTATGAAGTTCAGCTTGGAATGATAAAAATTTAAATATCAAGAGTGATATTTTAAGAAAGTCAAAATAAAATGACCTGTAGCACGCGAGTGAATTTGTTTGTTGTGTGGATTTGTCGTTGAAGTGAAAGTCACTATTAGATTTGTGGAATGAGTTAAGCCGGCGGTTTATTTAGGAATGGCGGGTCAAGCGGATATGTCCTTTTTATACAAGGGCTATAGAGGACTCACATGTATAGAGAGGCATATAAGGATCACAATGAGGCTGTAAGAACATATGAAAGAAGAGTGAGAAGTGGAGAGGTACGTTTGAAGAGGGAGTTTAGAAGTCGAAGGGCGGGATGGTGGTTGGATATGAATTTGGTGGAGCGACGGCCTCGAGTTCCAAGCCCTCCGTCCAGCTACAAGTGGGCTCAAACTCAGCCGCGACGTCTGATTGAGATTGGAGCTCCGAGGTCTCGAGCTTTTTCATGTTCCCGAGAATGACTTCGTGATTCGGCTCAAGTTTGAGAGCTGCGAGATAATGAAAGTGAGCAGCTCTGAAGTCCGCCTAGGAGAGAACAAAAGAAACCGTTATGGGGAGTTTATCCTTCGTCTTAAGGAAACGCGCCTTTCAATGGACCACCGACTCAACAACAAACAATTTAAGAACTCAAAGTCGCTCAACACAACAGGGAAATTCAAAATCCTTCAGATCTTCACTTTTCATATATCTGGGCTATAATAAGGGCAAGAGTCAAATTCTTTCTTGTTTACATGCATTCCCCTTCTACGTGGCATGTCGGAATACCTTCAAATGTTTAGCTTATATAAATTAACTAGGGTTCAAAGCCAAGAAAGTGGATGGCTAATAAATGCACGTGTATTGCTAATGCGTATTATACTTGTGAAGTAGATGGAGAAAGGCCTGGTTGGACGTCAAGTTCCCCCTTCATTAAAATTCTCTAGCTGGATGAAAATGTAATGAGTCCCGTCGCGGAGATGGACGGCATCAAATAAACATTTCCCTGTAATTCGGCTTTCTTATTGAAACTTTCTAATTACGCAAAAGAGCTTTTCGAGATTCTCCCTTTGATAAAGAATTCAATTTGGAAGTGGGAGCTGGGGGAGACTCGCCTTCACCTCACTCCGAGACGAAGGGGGATTCATTGGGAAATGTAAAGGATTTCATATCTGATCCTGGCAACAAGTGAAGCGAACACTTTGCCTCGAGCCTTCACCGAATCTTCTCCTAATCTTTGACCCCTCATCTTTGTTTCCAAATCATTCCCCATCTTTCCTCTTTGGCCCTCACGGGAAATGAATCCCCAAGTTTGGAGTTCCCTTTCCAAAGAGGCAAAAAAATCTTTTCGATTCCAAATGAGGAATCATGGCTTCCGCTGAGGCTGAGTCGCAAGTAATTTTTAAAAAAATATTTAATAGCCTCATTGATGAACGTATTAATGAAAAAATATTTGAAAGTCTTGAAGTTGAATGGACTGTTAAAGGGATGAGGAGATGATCGAGGCAAGAACGTGATAATTATTCGATAAAGTTAAAAAGTAAGCGTGGCAGAATTCCTTCCTAATTAAACAACATTTGAGTGAAAGTAGTGAGGAGATATACTCATTGCTTTCTCCCTGTGTTCAACTCGGATATAAATATAGGGAGGAGCAATGAGGGAAACTGCGTCTCCACCTTTCCTTCAGTCGACCATTAAAGAGGCCAATTAGGATAATTTGATGAGTTTGCGGGGGGGTTGATGGAAGAAGATAAAAATTGAAGGCTGACTCAGCCTCATGAAATCAACCCAGCTGTCCCCACCCAACTCTTTTCACGCCAATTCTCCCCCACTTCCCTGCATTTCAAATGATGAGTCATGAAAGGAAAAACTGTTTAGATGAAAGAATGAATTCCCACAGTCAACATAAAACAGTATATTTGGATTAGCTACGTATTATAACCATTTTGAATAATAATGTATAATTTGGGCATTAATTCAATTCTAGCCATCCTAACGATATTTCGACATATAGGGAACATAGTTAACTTTTAAACATTTAGTTTAATGGTAAAGAAGAGAGTGAATGGAAGTTGAAGTGTAGCGAAGTGGCGAGAGTCTAAAGGGGTTGAGGAGAAAAAAAGAAATGCAAACTGACCATTAAGTGATAAATTGCTCCAATGTTCGCATGTGCTTGAAGAGAAGACGGGTCGAAGCGGAGGGCCAACCGGTAGTACTGTCCCAACCCCAAGATTATTAACCTGGAATGGAATGAAGGTAGAAACTCACGTTGGCCGCCGAGAGCACCGCCCCAGTCGTATGCATCAAATTCCCTAACTGGGAGTAAAATTTCCCGCACAGTTGTTGGTCGTGGGGGCAGAAGACGTGGAGGGCCGAGTGGAGAACATCAAAGGCCTCGCCCGTCTTGTTCAAATTCTCATAGAGTTGGGCCAAGAGGAGAAGGGCCGTGGGATGGTTGGGATCCGCCGGAGGTACGAGTTTCAGAACCCCGATCGCTTCCGTTGTTCTCTTCCGGACTTTCACAAGGAATTCAGCCTACAAGATCTTAACTCAACAGAGGAATCTTCCTAGTTTGGGCTCATAGACACACACATACTGCGTACTACATACGTAGTAATAGTATTTAAGTATATTCTGTGCACATACAACCAAATACTCCATTAAACTTTAAGCGTATAGACATACAGGACTAGGTATGTGGTATGGCGTATAAGTGTATATGTACATCTCTCATTGTTGAGACCGGACTTCCTCGCCCACTTACATAATGAATCTTGTAGACGGAGTTGGAATCCTCGCTCAGCTTCTCAAACAACAAATTGGCTTCTGGGTATTTTCCCTTTTCTTTGTAATCAATCGCGAGAGAGTAGGCCACCCCTGGATCAAACTCCAACTTCACCAATCTGCAAAGAAAGAGCAAATCCCGTCAGAGAATTCCCCTCCTTCGCCCTCCGAATAACCCGAGGAAGCCAGGTGGAGTCCCTCGTGGAGCAAAGGCAATTTTATAGCCTCGTTAGCTATTTCGTACAAACTCAAATGTCTAGTTTACTTCCTTTTTTTTACATCCTCTAAAGATTTGGAATGGATGTGGGAAGAGGAGAAATGCTCAAAAATTGAGCCTAGGCCTTCCATTACCAAATTTTATTTTCTCTCCTCTGTTCTCATTAAATCTCGGCTCCGCCAAATGTAATACATGTCCCTATATAAGTATTTATTTATGCTAATTAATGTATTATTCCATTGAGAGGCAAATGGAATTCGGAGATTCTAATGCAGCATTAATAAAATTTTAAGTTATTTTTCCAATTTTAAAACTGTGGTGGTACGATGGAAGTGTTAGCGGGAAATTTGTATTTTATAGTTAATTTACATTTTGATCTGTTAATGGATTTACCTACCTATATAGGTATGATTTCCTGGTGCGTCATTATGCGACGTATGTGGGTTCTCTATTTGAGGGGAAATTGCTAACATCCACAAATGTGTTGTAGGGAGCCTGGGACCATTTCACAGAACAAGTAGTCTTGAAACGAGCAATGAAGCATTTTGCTTTCCAATTTAATCTTCAAATCAATGCAAATAGGAAATATATGTAAAATTACGCTTCGTCACACCATCGTTAGCAAATGCTTTGTAGTGAATTTGCAACGTCAAATGAATCTTTGTTTGAGTTTCAGTTTCACTGAACTCTTTATGATTCTCAACATCTGAACGTCTATGTGTATGGTTTCCTAAATTACCTTTTCCAAACATCATTTGTCTAAAATGTGAAGGAGAATATGCGTCCATCAGTATGTACATAAATTCATAAATATAAGGGTGCTATATTTATTGATCTACTGCTAAATACTTTAGAAAGGAGTGAAAGGAGACATACCTAAGTTCATTGGAAAGAAAAATTATTTTGTAAATAACCTGTACACATACACTTACACCCTTTCATACCTATACGTATAATAAATACATATAAAAGTCCTAATAAGCATGAACCTGTATACTTTATGTAAGGTATATTCTGGAGGTAAGTATTAATATGCTGTGAAGGTACGTATGTACTATAGAAGTACGGAGAGGTATTGGGTTATCTCTATTAAATTAGATGAAAAGGAAAGTTCTAAGATTTCATTTTCATATAATCAAATGCTAAGGTAACAAAGACGTTTGGTATCCTTTTGTTTCCTCAATGTATTTTCATAGATTATCAAAACCATCTTTACATGCCATTATTTGCTTATTGTGCCCATCAACAATTAACATGTTTGAATGTGTGGATTCTGCCTATGTAATTATTTTGTTCAAAGTTTTGCAAACGTATCTCTTTGTTCTTAATAAATATAAAAGCAATGCATTGTGCACATTTACGTCCATTAAACTTCCATGTACATTGTACATAGATGCTATTTGTGCTATGCCAATATGTATTTCTAGGTATATCTATTTGTAAACTATATATAGGTGAGAGTATTCATTTGGGAGAATCAAGCGGGGCTGCGCAGGGATCGAAGGAGTCTTAATCCGATATCTTTGAATATAATTATGGGATTTAAATTAGGGATTGGGGTGCCGCAAAGGGGGCCATTATGACCGACCCTTCGTTAGTATGGGTGGATAGGACCGTTATGGATTTTGCGGCCCCAACGCCTCCCATCCATTTACCCCAAGCCCCAAATGAGTTTTCAGGTTCGGAGAAAACAAATACAAGCGAGTGTCGTCTTTATTTATGCAGGGCGCGGGTTGAGATGCCGAGCACATCCAAGACTTTCCCCCGGATGTGTATGGACGAGGGAAAGTGGAACACAATGGGGAATCCTTTATTAGATGGCTCATTCAGCCCCATCCTGGCAACCATTGGGACGCGTGACCTTTCCTCCGCACTCCCGCCTATGGGAACCGTGTCCGAGGATCCATTACACTTTATTAGGATAACCTCTCCGAGCCACATCTTAATCTCATTGAATATTTAATGGCGGGCTTTCAATTCTTCGCGGGGAAGAGTTCCCTCGGCCGTCATGAGGGCTGATGGGCCGCCTAATTTAATTTCTCCACCTATTCAGCGAAGATCCCCATTACGGTCAAAACTAGGCTCTTGAGCACTTACGGGGGTTGAGAAGACCCTGGAGACTCCCCAGCCTCAATCTTGAGTTGAGCGCCGGAGAGGAGAGCTTGAATGTCGAACGACGTCCTCGTCGACGCCAACAGATACTCAGTCACTCTCTCCAAACTATACCCTGTTCAAAACATTGGGGTTATTAAACATTCTGCCCCTTTTTCCCTAAAAGGCATTTGCCCAGAACAACGTCCTCCCTCATTTCCACTTCGCAAACTTATTTATACTTTTAGCCAAAAATGCGACTACAAAGTGGCTGAGGGACTCTCTTCAAAAGAACCTCTTCTAGTTCTATAGCTGAAAATTAGGAAGCGTATACAAGCGGAAGCTTTTCTCCCGAAAATGAATAATAATTCAATATTTATGTAAAATACTTTCGGAAATTAAACTATGTACCTAATTACTTTATCTACTCTAGTATTAGGTCATTATAAAAACATATTATAAAAACATAAAAGTACAATAACAATGTTTTTATACACATACATACATATTACATACAATTCTTTCCATGCAAGCGAAGAACATTATATTGTTAGGCAAGTTTGCCGTTTCCTTACCCATCCCGGAGAGGATACTTGCAAAATTAGTATGGAATTTAGATGAGGGATCGGAAGTAATCAATTTATGGAAGACGGCCTTCGCTTCTCTCGTCTTATTTAGCACATTGTAGCAAGCACCCAAGTACTGAAGAGCCTCGAGATGAGTCGGGTCGATGCTGAGGCATTTGTCCAAGTGGATGATACTCTCCTCGTAATTCTCATTCAACCTAGTTAAACCAACAAAGCATGAGAAGGAAATTCATATACACATTCCAGGATAATTGTCTTTATGACTCCTCCATTCACCCTCCAGACCAAGTTGGACAGGAGTTTTCATTTGGAGCTCATGAGTGGAACTGGAAGCTAATGAATTCCCCTCAATGATTCAACAATTCTCCCTAATTAAAGTCGAGGGAGGAGTCGTCTTCGGAAAACTGAGTATAAATAAATGAGGATTTATGGGGCCAATGTTCTCCAGTCCAATGCTTATGGAGATACCTATACATCTATACAAGGGCATATTGCCCAAGCTCCAACACCCATTTACCCAACACAACTCTCATTTATTCATTAGGCTCATAAATGCACCTCTACTGGTTCTAATGAATCATTCCATTTTCACTTTCTTAATTTGCCCCTACTAAATTAGGTTATTAAATTTTTCAAATAATCAACTAGAATCAATTAAACCTCATTTTCCTGGGAATGGAGAAGCTCTTGAACTCCTCAAAGGAACTGTATATTAAAAACTGAGTAATTGAATAATTAAATCATCCTTTCATGTGTGTAAAAAAGAAAGTCTTAGAAAGTTTGACTCTACCAATAACAAATGTTTTCAATTTGTATAATTATATTCTACTTACAAGCATATACAGTACACATGCTGTATAGTATATACCTTATATTAGTATAAGAGTAAACTCATAACTTTTCAATTGCGAAATACTAATTAGAAAAAGAATGTAAGTTTTATAATGTAGATTCATAAAAAGTATTTTTAACTCTAAAGAACGTAATTATAATATATCAACTAATTTGTATTACACGAGGACGTCTTGGAAATTTGGAGGTTATATGAATGAGAGATTTTTAGGGGAAGAACATCGTATAGATGATTTGGTTAAGAAGAAAATGGAAATTTTTTATATGAAAAAATTGGCTGGAATTAATTAGTATACGCTCTAAAAGTTTTAATAAATGTTTTGAGAAAGTTAGGAGGCGAGTTGAATTAAAATGTTGTAGAAAGGGAGGAATCAAATGAAGGAAGATTCAGGGCGAATCAACTCCTCCGCGTTTCTTCCAAAAGAGTCCCAGAGACAAAAGGAAAATAATGAGAGGAATGATATTAAAGCTGTAAATATGAGGAACTCAATGGAAACCCGCCGTTCCTCCTAAGTCCCCAACCTGAACTAGACAGAGAAAGAACTTGGACAAGAATTTTAATTTGATTTCCCAGTTTTTCACAAGATCTCCTTATTCTTCCTTTCTCATACACATGCATAGATATCTATGGGACTCGTTCATAATGAGCACCATATCTGGGTATATTAGGCTGGGATGTTTCTCCCAGCTTCACGTCGTTCCGGGCGGAGAGTGAAGAATAGCGGAAGTGAAACACACATACATGTAAATGACTGCCAGATTGAAATGAGCTCCATTGTGAAGCGCGTTGGCTCGAATGGCCCTCAAAAAATGCTGTTCAGCGACGGAACGATCCGATGACATCGCGCCCAGGTTGTTCAGAGCACTCGCATAGTCAGGCCACAACCTGGAACATGTCAGCCTTGTGTTAGAGAAAAACGATGATCACTATCACATTAATTCACTTTCTCATTATGACAAGAGAGACTCTCGGCGGATGTGGTGGGGAAAGGGGCTTTTGATTCTCATTACTTTTATCTCCCATTCAGCTCCTCTTCACGCCAGGACCAAATATCATTCTAAATTATTTCCCAACTTTCTTTCCCATCCACTCGAGGAGGGTGTAATACAATAGAGACATTTAGTAGTAGGGAGCTCACATTCCATGCCCACTACAAGAAAGTATAAGAGGGCTCGAGATAACGTCACTTCTTACGCTGAAACTCCGTCTCCAATCCATGGCGGCTGAGAAATGGTTCTGGGAATGGGAGTTCTTTTAAATACCTCAAAGCCGTTTTGTAGTGTTCTTCGGCCAGCGTCGGGTTTCCCAAGTCCCTCTGGAGATTTGCATAGTTGTAATGAACTTTCGCGTTCCCTGGATTATCCACGAGCCCCGACCTGGATTCAGAGAGCAGCCAAGTGAAAATCAATCAGGGAACAAACTACTCAATTTTTAAACCAGACTAAATAATTCAATTTCGCTCCAGAGCTTTTCCAAAGGCTCTTCAACTCTCCTGATTCCAAATGCTATTTATTTATTCAAGACTTTTAAATGAATTCTACAAAAGGATTTCTCAAGGAAGAGCTGAGGAATTCTTTAATCTTGTTGACTTCCATGGCATTTCCTAAGCAAATGCATATTGTTTACACGCTTAAAGTATCTCCTCTATTTATATGCGCACTTCTACTTTATAGATTTACACTACTAATCCGCTCATCTGCTATTAATTCTTTGGATTTAAAAGGTTTAAGCAAGGCAATCTGTATTGAATCATATTAATGCTGAATATTTCCCTACTTCCTTAATTCGGCAAATAAACATGAAAAATGATTATATTCATATTTGTAAATACCATCTATTTACCAAGTTTGAAGAAATATGAAGAAGAAAAGAGTTTGGATGTTTCCAGTTCATGTAAAAATTTTAATCTTAACCATTCCAATAAGTATTGTATTGAGTAAATAACATGATCTATAAACTTAAGTAGGGTAAACTGAGCACTGTTGGAACAGAGTACAATTGGTTCAGTAACTATTTTAACCACTTTTAATTAAAATTTTGTAAAAATAAAAATCACACTTAAATATATCATACTAATGATCGACCTGACAAAATTTAAATAAAATAAATAAATAAATTTGAATAAATTAATTAAATTTAAATAAATTAGGCAAGGCAATTAAAGGCAATTAAAATTAAATGCCATTTTTACACTCATCTTCCCTAGAAATCTAGATTCTATTATAAGTTGACTACAACAAAGTCAGATTATTAATTTCGTGTAATTTTCATTTTGTCCATTTTCTAGAACGTATATAATACAATTATTTTATCATAATCAGTAAAATAAAATTGTTAATTTCTTTAATATTTAAATAGCCAACAATTAAAGTCAGTTGAGTACAATTGGGACAGTTTTTCAGAGTACGGTTGGGACAAAATATATATTGCACCCACGAGAGAGAAAAAGAAAAGCTTCATATAGAATCGAGCTTATCATCATGGATCACCACAACAAATGTATCCAAAAGACGCAAATTGGTATCACATCGTCTAAATTGGACTAATTAATTTTTTAAATCTTTTTACATATTAAATTAACTGGTATTTTTAATTAAATAACTAAATTTTAACAATTACTTGTTTTAAACTGTTTATTTGAACAGTGTCCCAACCGTTGGGACACTTCTCACTAATGGGTACAGTTGGGGCAAAATTAACTATTTGATTAACATTAAATAAAAGCTTAATGTTTTTATTAAATGAATTTTATTTTCTTGAAATGTAATGCTATTATAGGTCCTTATTGAATAAAATTATAGTTGCATTTAATTTATTGTCTTTTGATATAAATAATTTAAGATCAATGAAAACTGTTCCAACCGTACTCACCTTACCCCTACATAAAAGTATGATATGATGAATATAACTGGGCTAGAGGAATGATCTATTTGAATGTTTTTTATATCATGTTGAACAAGTAAAAATTACTATAAAATGAATAGATAGTAGCATTTTGTTTACTCGCTTTTATTTTACATTGTTTGCAAGATGTATGAGTTGAAGAAGCCATAAAATCGTACAATGGGGCATGAGAAATATAAAAATCTTATAAATGGGATATTTTTCTTAATGTCAGAGTTGTATTTGAAATAGATCGCACACAGGGTTTGTTTGTAATATATAGCCTCTGTCCAAGCCTTATGATTATAAATTAGCAAATACAGGGGTAGTCAGAGCTTCGTGCACTATATTAATTATATATGTCAGAATTGAGAAGCCATGTCTTATTGATTCTTCCTTTATGTCTGAGCAGGGAATATTTGCCTTGCATATTATATGCCAAGATTCATCGTCCTCCGCCCCCAATGCATGTTTGTGGTGACATTCGGTCTATTTGCCTTGTTTCGAGATCCAGTTTAGCAAATAGAAACAGATGTGTTTGGTAGGAACCTTTTGTATCCTTCCTCATGAGTGTTTGTATGTGCGGAGGGTCTTGAGAGGGGCGTAATTGTTTGTCGTGAGGGGAAGTTATTGGGAGCGACGTAAGTGAGGTGTGTGTCTTTGGCTCAGCCAACTCCGGGAGACGACGAGTGACTGAAGGCCATATATGAATACTAATCATGCCCGACCCAGTCCGTGTGTTTTTTTTAAATGAGAAATGTCAAAGATCCCGGAGATTTGAGCACCCGCGGATCCCGTGATGAGGGGGAGAAGGCCATTTACATATGTATATCAAAGAATGGACTTACTCAAAGAGGGTGGATCGGGATCTCCAGACCGCGTTCCGCTCCCAGGTCTTCACCGTGAAGCTCATTAGCATAAGGCAGAGAGAAAAGAGGAGAAAGTTTCCGAGTCTTGGAATCCGCCTTCTCAGCAACTCCATCCCATGTGCGGTCAAAATGCAAACACCAATGCTGGGTATGGGAAATCAATACTCTTTCAATAAAACATAGGAGATATTATAGCGGAGGAAGAATATTAGATCTAAACAAGCGGGAAGAACTCAAGTCAAAGGGGAAAGGTGTCTGAGGGCGCACAATGGGAGGAGGACGCTAAGAAAATCCCCTCAGAGGAATTGCCTTTATTTATTTTGACTCTTGGACTTAAATACTCCGCATTTTCTCTCTCTCAATCGCGAAGGAAGAAGAAATTGTCCCTCCAATGGGATCTCCAATGGAGAGAGTGGAGAAAGTGGAAATATGCTTGAGGAAATACCTGGGAGTGTAGAGTATTCGTTCAGCTGCTACGAATCCGACGGGAAAAAGTAAATTAGATGCTGGGAGATAGGGAAGAGAGAGGAAGAGAATTGCTACAAAGACGATGAGGCAGGAATTCTTCCCCTGGAAAACACAAACAACCTTAGCATTTCTTTTCAACATCCAACCCATACGAGCCCAAAAAACGAACCCATTGAAAGCCTCCTTACATAAGATGGCCTAGGAAGAACACTAGTATAGCTATCTCATAAGTACATTATCCCTTTAACACAAGTATATGTGCTTTTGTATATTTAGCTAACTCTTAATCCCCTATATAATTTTAACTTTGAGGAATGTTTATATTCTATTTATGTACTTCAGTAAATGCTTGTCTCATAACATAACTCTCATATCAATTATTTTTGGTATTTGCTTTCTCATTTTTACCATTCCAACGTTTTACTAGTTCTTTTTTTCATTTAACTCCTAATAAAGTACGAGAAAAGTCCTGAGTGAACAAATCTACACAATTAGAAACAATTTGGCTGAACAATACATTTTCTATTGGAGAATTGAACGGTTCTTTTTACCATTCCTTGAGAAAAATAACTACTTTCATATTGAGGATTGTTGAAATGATTTAGATTATATAATTCAAGTCTGAATGCGAGGATGTTGAGGCATATGTGTATGTAGTGTGTTTCAAAGAAACTCACCTTCTTCAAAGCCCGTTTGAGGATGGAAATGTAAAGTAGGTAAAAAAAGGCAGAAGAGAGATTTCTGAGGTCCCAGAGGGACTCGACGAGGGGAATTGATCCCATTTGCCAGTCATAAGAGAGCCGAGAGGGGCAGAACATGAGCCAAACATTGAAAACGGGCAAGAATGCAAACGTGAGGAACCTGGAGAGGCGGATAAAAGAGAAAGTCCTATATAGTCAATGTATTATTCATCATAACTCGAGTCTCTCGAGAAAGCGAGTCGATGAGGGATTAGGCGGCTGATGGCACTTTCCAAATATGCAAACTCGCCCCCAACTCACCTCGTGATGGGAGACTCGGCCGCGGCGGCTGGATTGTCCTGAGGTCCAAAGTTGGGGAGACTTCCGTTCATGATCCCGATCCGAGCCCCCACGCTCACGAGAATCTGTGAGTCAGAAGAGGTTAAAAACAAACAGGCCGGAGATCCCACAACATCTCGGAGGATGTCATGGAGAGTCTCTCAAGAGGATTACAAGGGGCGGATTGAGAGGAGACTCTCGGAAGCTCTCGAGCCATTCTTCATTTATGAGAGTCTCCCTCGGTCCATGGAGGACCAAACTCACCAGGATGCCCGTAAAGAGGAGGCGTCGCTTGAGCTGAGATTGGAAGTGGTCGGGTCCTTTGCCTCTCCACCACCTGGAAGAAGATATAGGGAATCCAATTATTTACATATAGCCCTCCATCCATCCCCTCCGTTGGGTTTTATGGGGCGGTTCATTCTGGCGGACAATGGCCCCGCCGGATTCCACTTGTTTGGCCTCCGCGGAGGCGAGGAACATAAATTAGCCTTGGCTATTTGAGTGGTCAGAGAGAGTGACGGTGCTACCTGGGGGAAACATTGAGTTACGATTACTAACACAATGTCTCTGGTGATGTGAGAGAAACCACTTTCCTCGCTCTTTCCCATAATTGCACCACCGATGTCTCCTCCCTATCATGTCTCTCCGGCCAGGTAGAGGGAAAAAAGGAAATTGAAAGTCTCTTTCGTGCAAGTTGATTAGAGCAAGTCTTAAATGAATTAGCAACCATTTGCTCATGAGCCCAAGCCATGAGAAAAAACTCTCATTTCCGCCCAAATCCATATAAACCTAAATCCCAAATATCCATTCTAATATATCAAAGACTGCTTAATAATGGCAAAGATAGTAGATACATGTCGTAGATAAGAAACAGATACATAGATAGCATTGTAGATAATAATATAATATAGAAGAATACATGGTAGAGGTAGATAGGGTAACTCTGAAGAAGAAGTCAAGACAGTAAAAGTAGATATATAGGGTTTAATAGTCAGGATCCATAGTGGATGCCTAAGAACTACGTACGCAATACATGGATTATTGGCGGAGAGAAAGGATATTTAAGAACCAAATGCTCATTGAATGTCCATTGCATGTGAAAGGGGGATTTTTATTCTTCCAGCCTTGTTTCGGTTCTCGGAAGGAAAGAGTTCTCGAGCAACCAGGGGGAACAAGGATGAATGAATTATACATTTTCTTGAGTATTAAACGGGGCTTGGGGACGACGCCACTCAATAGAGGAGTAAATAATTGAGAGCCCGGCCTTACCGTCTCACTACATGCGAGTTGAGATAAAGATCGAAGAAGGTGTTAATGCCCATAATGGTAATGCCGGTCTCTTTGGCAAGCATTGCGGAGCAACCGATGAACCCAGAGGCGATCATCTTCCAGTCCAATCCATTACATGGGCCATCTCGCAAAATCGACCTGGAAGGATGCCCGCATTAATGACCAAATACTCTTCCAAAAACACATCCCGGCTCAACACCCAATTGCATAATTTTAAAATTAAGACGGACGAGAGAAACCCCCACACTCCCTTACTTTGTGTACAGATAAAAGGAGATGAGGCTGAGGAGACACGCCAATGCATCAGATCGCCCAGTGATCCCGGCAACCTGAAAAACACCAATTATTCTCACATTCAAAATTCATTCAAATACTCCTCGCCAACCTCCCGCGTCTTGATCATTGAGTTACATTGTTACATATATGTACATTTAATTTAACTAACATTGTTACTCATTGGGTTCGATCAAGAAAAAAAGGCTTGATTGGCATTAGGCCCATAGGAAACATTGGGGATTCTCTTTTGTTCTATCGGGTCAAAGGATGATCTGCGAGGGAGATTGGAGTCGCAGCTGGCTCATCAGTTGGGTCAACACATTTGTTGGCTGGGCTTTGCGAGATTATTGGAAATTCCTCAGAGAAGTTGTAAATAATGGGGAGATGAGGTGAGCCAAGTGAGTTGGCGGCCTAAACTTGGCAAAACTTACCGCCTCGGTGTGAATGGGGTGAACGGCAAACATGATGCTCACGATGGAGGCGCTCATGAGTTTCATATTCAGGACTTGGTGGCAAACCAGAAAGAGCAGCACACAACATCCGGCATGGATGAGGACGTTCGTTGCATGGAAAGGAACCGAAGATCGCCCGTCGCTCATCACGTAGTTTGCTCTAAACCCATAGAAAGTCATTTGAGATTGATTAGCATTGTCAGAGAAATCCTGCTCTGCTCCCCATCTCATCATTTCCCTTTGATTCTCATGGAGGAGTCTGGGAAGCCGAGATGATGAGATCTATTAGACGGTTTGAAGAAGGAGTAGGATTGTCGGGAAATCAATGAGGCCACTTCGCGTAACTTATGACAATAGTTTACAACTCCTCAGTCATCTCTTAGCCCCAAAGAGCGGGTGAAAACCTCGGCCTCTGTCGAAATGTGATAAGGGAATGGCCGCCACATTTCATCCCAATTCCCATCAAAACGCAGGGAGATATAAGGATATCCTGTATGATGTACAAAGGGAGTATAGAGGATCCATGTAGGCACCCCTGGCTCCAAAAGTTCCTCCTCGCCTTGTATGTACATACACTCCATGACATTCAGGAGTTTCTCGAGGTTCCTCCCATTATGTACTACGACCGAGATACATGTATTTATCAAATAATATTATGTTCTGGGCCTTGGAAAAGTCCTTCGCTAATTTCTGGCTCCAGCGTCGCCTCTTAATTCCTTCCCACTCGAACAATGGAATTTTAAATGGAGCCTTTTGGGAGATTAAACTATTTTATTATGAGGCTTTGTGAATTCTTTCTCTCCTTTTCACTCTTTTTCCCCCTTTATAACACACATTTTTCTCCACTTGTTTCTAAAAATGTTGTGTTTTCTTAACTTTTATATTATAAACTTATTTTATCTCCAGCCTTTTATGTGTTCAAGTACACATTTATAATTATGTCTTTATTAGATGAGTGTCCTTGTGAAATGAAATTTGTTTTGCTTCCAGTCACTTAATTGAATCAAATTTATAATTAATTCTGAGAAATTCTTCAATGGATTCGTTAAGAATATTTGAAATGAAGACTTTTCTTTCATCGGCGTCACATTAATTTTGTCTGTGCTCAGGATTCCCTAGTAAATAACACGTAAATTGTCAAACAGGGTCCCAGTTGAATAAGAAAACTCTTGACTCAAATACCCTCAATTTTATGGTAATTAAAATTATATTAAAGTTTGGAACTTTGGAGCAAAGAAAAGATATTGCTGGTATAAAAGCAGGTTTTCTCGTATGTCCCGTTTCAGAGTGGCTTTCAACCATTTACACGCTGCCATGACTTGAGCCTCGTGGATGTTCAGGAAAAGTTAGTTCAATAAAATAATGTTCAACCAAGTAAAATTAAGGATCAGAAGTTTAATTTGCATACTTAAGCGTAAAAGGATTAGTCTTTGAATTGAAGCCATATGTGATTTGAAAGTTGAGTCTCCTCGGGAACTAATAAAATTCTCAGAATTCTTTTCTAATGAGCTTCCTTTCTCCATAACCGCGCTTGGGGGGCGAGGGAAGAAATGACGGGGAATTTTGGCCCAACGTGGGCCTTTGAACTCCGCCATTGTGCTCACTCCCGCAAAGAAAGAAATGCTCAAGAATGAGGATTCGCTCTTCGGTTTCTCCTCTGACATTTCGAGGGTCCGGAGACCAGCCGCCCATGGAAGACCCGATAAATTAGGAGGCTTGTGGCTGGGAGAACGAGAGAGAAGACCCAAACACCGGGAACAAATCAAGGAAGTGGTGAATTGAGTAGTCGTCCCAGTTATTCATGTCCCGAAACTTCCCTTTTCTCTTTGCCTCCTAATGGGCGGATTTGGGGAATTGAGTGGGAGGGTGCGAGAGGGGCAGATGACACACACAAGCTATTATGTCACGACTCCTGTCACGGATCATTTTCCTCATTTATCCAATGGAGTGCTAATTCTTTTTCCCCTCTTGGCATAAATGCCTAATTCCAACAGACCCACGTCCCCATCATTCACTGGACTTCCAGGGGCAAATGGGTTTCAAGGGCCCATGGGGCTCGCACGGAAAGGGGAACTTTCCCTCAATGGGAGAACAAGGGGAGTTCTTTTTACATTATTCAGCCGCGCGACGCTTAAAGGCTAATTCCAACTTGGGATCTGATTTCAAATGTCCCAGGGATGCCCTTTGTTACACACGAGGAACCCTTGGAGAATTACTTCGCCTTCATCCAAATTAGACTCATGTTCCGAGCGATTCAAATTTTATGGAGAGCACAATTTACAACGATACTTATTATATAATATACATAAAAATACGATACAATAATACAATACTTCATATCATAAACCTAAGAAATTTCAACATAATATAATAAACGATTATTTATTAAATTTATTTATTATAGAATTAAATGCTAGATGGGCATTTTGTGTATAATTCGGATAGGTAAAGCAGAATGTAAGAGACTACGTGGACTTGTGATAATAATATGGGAAAGTATGTAAGCGTAAGTTAATAGGAATAGTATGAGAATGGACAGAGATTGAAAAAGGGATTGAAGTGACTTGAAGCATTCAACTGTTGGGGAAGGAATAAAATTCGGCTTAATTGAAGTGCCATGATATGCCTTTCCCTCCTTTCTCCCCATTGAGCAGTCGGCGGAGCTCCACGGTTTCAGACACGAGATGGAGAAGATACAGAGATGATCAATAGAAAATGAGTCAGGGAATATTCGTTGATTAGGACGGAGGTTTTGAGTCGGAAAGGAAATCAGGACGCGGAGAAGTTGTGTGGAAGGAGCTGAGGGGAAAAGTGTTCTATCTCCTTTATTCGCCTCTAAACTTCCTTCGTAGCCTCTTAATCTTTTAAAACAGAGTGGAAATGAAGGGGAATTGAAGACTCCATTTCCCGCTCCTTATCTTAATTTGAACATTTGGAATTAAAGAAATCCGAGGATCGGCGCCGAACACACGGTTCGACATCCAACCGTGTCTTGGCCCTCCATTGAGCCGGAACTCGGTTGTGCGGATGTAGAAAATTGAAGGATGAGGGCCGACTGTTTTCCACATCCCTGGGCTATCTAAAACCATCTTCTTGAGCAAATCAATGTATGCTCTGGTCTAATAATCCAAATCCAAAGGAAAAGCTCCTTTGATGCTCTCTTCTCTCTCGAACCGATCATCTTCCATTTTTGGCAAAAAAAGCTTTTAATATCCAACTCTTTAGATTTGGCCATAATGAAATTGAGCTCTCGTGGATCCAATAAAAAACCCGGGTTCAAAGAAGGATCGACGTAATGAGAATTATTTTGTGGGAATCATGGGAGAAACAATAGCGATTGAAGTAAAATTGGCCGTGGCGGAAGGTCGGAATGGTCTTATATCGGGTAATAAGTAATTAATTAAGAGTGGGGAGTTTGCAGTGGCGTGCTCTCCCTAAACTTGGACCCAAAGCCTCGGATTGCGAAAGTGTAAATGAGGTGGAACTATCAGGCTTGTTGCTGGGACTCATCTCTTTGGCACCAAGGCCAATTCCTTGCGGGACCAAAAACTGCTGAGCCCTGATGTGTGGGAGATCCCAAACGTCGAAATTGGATCATTAGGGATGCAATAACTTGTGGAAGAGTCGATGCTATCTCCTTGGCCGACTTCCCTTCTGTCCGCCCAACGAGTTGTAACAAATAAAACGAGACCCGACGCATCGCACAATGCCCAAATACTCCTCGGAATGCAATTTGCATTTTCCGCCCCGAGATCCCCGGCTCCTGGGTGAGGGATTCGCTGGGAGGGATAAATCTTTCCTCAGGTTTTAATCTCTCAATGGCTCTCCCTCTTACCTTCCTACTTATCATCTCGGGATATTTCATCTTGAGGACCCGGGTAATGTGGGAGGTCGGCGGAGACATTAGACGATGAAACCAAGCCACTAATCGCTCGGCTCCCACTCAACGCGGATGAACTTTGCATAGCTCCTCTTTGTCACTCCCCTCGCCCAACCGCCCAGATTGCTCTCTAATTAATTTCCAGGGATTTCCCTCCGTGAAAAATGGCTTTTCTTTCATCCCCCGCCACCATCTGCACACGCACCCTCCTTCGGCATTGCCTCCACGACCCGAGTCACCTCATATTTAATGGATTGAGCCAACCGGCGGAAAAACAGACATTTGAATATCAGTCTCCTCATTCTTCGCGTCTTTCATCACGTCAGGATGAATTATGGAGAATATTTACGAGACGACTCAATTCATCTTCTAATCCTCCTTACATATACGTCTTTCCCCATTTAAATTCCACTCATATTAAACTCCATTCCATGAAAAAGAGAACAATTCTATTATATACATATCTGACATTTCTCTATCCTTTTGATGACTTGGCCTAGTGTAAAATGGAAGATAAATGAGATTGGAGTCCTGGACAAGCAAATCAATTGTTTTACCTGAATGTGAGGACAGTCAACGGTCTGTAAGACTTGTGAGAGTATTCGTGAGCGACGGGCATTCCCCAGTAGTCGTTCAGCCACATCTGAGCGAGTCCCGTATTCGTCCGCACGTCTGGATTCCGAACGACGCTGACGATGTCATCGTGAACGAACTCGCCCTCCAGACTATTCCAATACACAGCAATGGCCAAGATGCAAATGAGGCCCAGGATTGGTTTCTCATATTTCCCGCCGCTTTCTTCTCCCGCCTTGGGCTTTTGAACCTTCTTGGTTTCTTTGGGCCGAGGAGCTGGAGTGACTTGGTGAGCTTGCGGTCTTCTACGTCGCTTGTGTCGTCGAGACATGTGGAAAAACGATGATTGCATCCCAAACCAAAACCAATTTTTTTGTAAATATTCAAGAACTTTTCTTGATTCAAATCTCAGTTTTTTTTTACTATCTCTCTGCCAATGGAATTAATAAATGGAATAAATGTCAATAATTTTGTTTGAATTAGAAAGTAAACTTTAGCGGGTCTCTTTTGGAGCAATGGACTTGGAATTCGTTTGGAAGAGCTACACATTTATTGGAGATGAAAAGAAGACAAGCGTCCCATGACATGATAATTAGGACGGGGTTCTCAGGGCATTTCAAGCCCCTCCACTTGAAAAGGTTCCAAAGAGCTCAAATGAGATTTTTCCAATTGGATTCCTTTTCGTAACAAATGACGTTCTTCACACACTTCACAGAGGAGAGAGCCGGAGGGTTGGGAGTCTCGAACTGATCCCTTCCCTTCCCGAACCGGCTCCTTTAACCTTTTCCCGGGACGCACGCGGAGGATCTTCTTCTCGCTCCTCCGCCTCACACACGCACCCAAACCCCCTCATCACAACTCCTCTTAATAGCTCTTCCAATCGCAACTCAATTTTTTCAGCTCCTATTCAACCTATTTATTACCATTGTGTGGAGGAATATATTTAATTGCACTGGGCGAGCTTTCCCTGCGTATGTGAACATATGAGCACTCGGCATGCATGGGACACCCAAGTTCCCTTTTTGGAAAAATTCCCCCGTTGTTTTTCATCCTGTTTCTAATATCTTAGTGTTAAATTGAGTCTCCAATGTGTTGGCCCTTATTGCCATTTTCCACCTTTCCCCGCTTACTCTCTCTTATCTGTTCTCTTGGCCCAAGCCGTTCATCACTCCTCGCCCATGATGAAAGTCTATAAAAAATCTCATTTCTCCGGAGAACCGGTGGCGAGACGGTGCTCTGGCTCCAGGACGCCAAATACAATTTGAAAACAATAGATTAATTAATTTGTGACGGGAATGGAGTCTCAGGTCTCTCAGTTCCCCCCACCCCAATCTCCCGACATTTTTATTCCCCATCATAAACTCTAAAATAATGGGACGCGGGACTCGCTGGCTCTTCCTAAAATACCCTCTTACATCAATGGACTAGAAACAAGTTATTTGAAAAATCCCCAACGACATCCCAATTTACTATTGGAACTTCCCAGGCTTTCATTAAGAAACCATATCATTTTCCATTTGAGGAAATTAGTGATGGGAATTGACATTCTCATGAATGTCTTCATGTGTGGATCACATCTTGTTCTCCCATTTGCCATTTGGGGAAGTTCTATCGCCTATTTCCTCCCAATTGCCAATTGACATGTACAAAACTCAATTTCAGACCTTTGAATGATAATCAAAGGAATGGGAAGTGAAGAGGAATTTCAAATCCATGCTCAGAGATGCTACACTAGCATATAGGGCAAAGCAGGGGGAGTGAAGCAACTTCAAGTTCAATTCCTCTCATACGTACATACCTATATAGAATAATGCAATTTGCCTTTACATAATATACATTGAAGGATCAATGACACTAGATCAATCATTCAATTTCCCATTTGACTTTATATATCTAATTGGCTATTTCAATTTTCATGTGGATGAAAGTAATATATTTAGAAAATCATGTTGTCCTTTTTTATCGCTCACGGAGTTTTGTAATAATAAAAGCCCTAAACTTTCCACTTGCATGAAATACACCAGGACCATGTTGGTCAATAGTGAAAGTTTGGATAGTACGAGTACATAGTAGCATAATACATACTACTAGAGAGATCTCCTTCCATGGCAGTGAGGTTAAGTTTAAATTGGCAATGGGAAGAAGTGAGGTTTACATGGAAATTCTTCCATCTTGTCAAGAGGAAATGAATAAAATTATCCTCGAGGAAAACGTGTACAAGTGGAATAGTGATTGTTGGGAGCTGGGAAAGTTATGGCTCTCCTTTTTTCCCTCAAGTTCCTCTCGAGTCTCTCTGCATTCTCTTTATGTGTTTTATGTGGGATCCGGTTTGGTCGTTGGGCCTCGGCCATCTGAAAGGGAAGTCTCCTCTCCGTTCCATAAATACTCGCCCATCATTTCGTCCTCGACGTCGTGTCCGTATGAGAGCTAATCCCACACGCTCCACTTTCCTCTCCAGCTCCTAAGAAAAGGCGGATGATCGATGAAATAATCCGACGCGATCTTCCTGACCACTCGCTCCGCCTCGGGCCCTTCAAATTCCCACCCAAATCAGGGAATTCGGGGCCCTTGGCTCCGTCAACCCCAATAGGAAATGGCACAGGACTGATTGTGTCATCTAAGGGGATCCCGGGAACGAGGCATAATCATAAGTTCTGCATACGTCGGCATCCCGGGCGGATATGATGGGCTACGGATCATTTGGTCTTCATCTCTCCTCACATGATCCGCATAAGACGTTCCTTCCGATGGAGGATCGGGGAAATGAGAGGAAGAGATTTCCCCCTGTTCCGCAATGAGGGGCCATCACATCTGTTGAGAGCTTTTAATTTTTACGAGTCCTCCATAAAATCCAAGTTCCGTGAGCATATGAAGCCATATGGGCATTGTGGGGAGGTCTTTTGTGCGCGTCGCAGCCCCTTTGAACCCAAACTTTCTCCTTTTATGATATTAGGGCTTTTACCCTCGTTGGGCACCAGTTATCTTAATCAGCCACCTTCTCGTGTTCCTTCTCTCTCCTCGAGGCAAATGATCAATACAAGAGGAGTCCGGAACTCCCTCGGCCCAACCAGGAGGAATGTACTTGATGAATATGCATTTCCGGTCCGCCAAGACTCCGCATTCAAGCACGAGTCGTTAAAGGATGCGTTTGAGGGATTTTTCCCCCGAGTGGAACCAAGGGAGGAAAGACATTTGCTTATTTGCTGAGTGCGGAGGACAAAGAATTGGAAATTGAATAAAAGGGAACGAGGAAAATCGAGTTGGTCGTGTCGACGAGTGAATAAAACCTGCCTTGAGCCTCGGCTGCCATTCTAATTGGATTCCTCCTCAAACGCTGACATGTTATCTAAGTATTATCTCGGAGTCTCTTGAAAAGAGTTATTTATCTTCAGGAGGATCCTCCGCTAACTCGTCTTGACAAACTTCAAGCTCCCCGACCCTCCGAGCTTCTCCCGAACCCTCGGCTCAAAAATACTCCCAATCTCTTGTCTCATGAATCTCGGAATCCTGTCAGTGAGGAAGTGGGCTCGAGGAGGCTCCAATTGTATCGCAGTCCACCTCACCGACTCCCGGAATTATGAATATTCCCCTCGTTCCCGGAGTGACACCCACCTTTTTGATTTACTCACACAAGCCTTCGAGGTGGAGGAAAACGAAACCGGGTTTTTATCGCACTTCCCAGCCCTCCCAAATCCGCGCTCATATTTGAATCCCGGACGGCCAGAGGATGAAACCCCTGAACATGATACGAAACTTTTGTTTTTCTTTTTCCAGGAAAATTGGATCGAGGGTTCCGAGGGAAGGATCAATTGAGATTAATGATTTAGTAGTCTGAGTCTGGAAGGAAAAACTTCATTTATATAATAGTGGCCCGGGCTCTCTATTAGATTCCTCTTTTTCACTTAGGAAAATAACTTACATGTGTTTTCTACTCGGAAGATGCAAAAGAGGGTCCTTCTTATTCTCCGATTAATTTCCACCTATTGTTTTTCCCTCTTCCCAATTAGGACCGCCGAAGCGTCTATCCACTCTCGTGCATAGAAAAAGCCGTGTAGTTGCCATTTGCAATAGCTCACCGAGTCTCAGAGACAACCCATGAATCAAGAAACCCATATTTTCCCATGGAAACCACATTTGACGTTCTTAATGGGCTCGTGAGGAGATGAGATATACGAGTCTTAAACCAGACATGTTATGAATATGAACCGTCCGTGAAATGAAACCCTCGTGTTTTTTAATTATCTTATTAAATAAAGCCATTATTTAGTTCCTGAGCGGAGGTTGGGATCCTTCTCGTGGCAAACCTATCTCTCTCCTATCCGATTCCACTCTTGAAAGATTTAGATGGATCAGCTTGTCGGATCCAAATGAGAGTTATTATTTTCCCCAACTTTCCCCCTGATAATTGCCATTGTCTTCCTCATTCTTTCCGAGGAACTAACTAAGAGCATAGGCCCATAGCCATGCCTCATATGTACACATAGGGACGAGTCTCATGGGTGTAAGAGCATAGGCTCCTGTTCAGACATCGGCCTCGTTTCTCCCCGAAATCCTCCGTCAGCGAAAGTTGAATGGTAGGAAAATAAGAGGAGGGAAAGCCGGCTTTTACCTTTTCCAGAAGAAAGGGGGGAATTATCAGTGTAAGAAAACTCGTTTTCCTCCGCTCCTCTTGTCAATGGTCCTTCTCACCGTCTGACGAAATGAAGCGGAGTTGTCATTATAAATGTTTCTTCTTTCAGTGGCCCGCGTCCCCAGGGAAGGTCGAGTGGCTCAAGACAAATTTATACTTCTCCCACGTCGCCGTTCAAATCAGTCTCAAAAGTGGGTAATGAAGGAGATAATCCTCTCAAATCTCTGCATTATTTACTCCCTCACACTCTCAAATTCATTTCACTCATCTGAAATTGGAAATTGAACCCGCGGATCCCGGCGAGGACCTAAGTAGATAATGGAAAACCCAGCTCATTGAGTGAGGGTGCAGAGGTCTGCGCAGGAAGGAAGAGTACTTAATGCTCCTATTGATTCCACGTAATGGCGAGGATGGATAATTAGTAGGAATAATTATATAAGAAGATGAGCGTGGAGTCCGGTTCAATCACTCCTTGGACTTTGGGGGTCATTGGAATCCTCGCCACCGCGCCAGCCCATCTTTCCTTATATAAGGCATGCGAGTTCCCTTGGAGTGGCAAGGAGAAATTGAGCGCCTCATTCACCCTCGTTTGAAATCAATTGGCATGAGGGGAGAGTGCACAATGGTTTTTCTATGCATATTCCCTCGGAATGAGAGTCCAAGGAGAATGTCTATGCAGATGTGGAATAATAGTGGATGTAAAGGGTACTAAAAAAGGGCTTGTTAAGTAGTATTGGGAATTTGGAATCCTCCCGTGTGCGAGTCGTTTGGATTGAGCCGCCTTGTCTATTGTTCTCTCCAATTAGCTCTGGCTCTGCTCGGAGTCCCTCAAGACAACCTGGGCGCGTCCAATGGCATTGTCATTTAAGCCCTTGTGATTTGTTGGCATTGTAGAGCGAGTTCCCTTGGCTCATCCGCCCAAGCACCAACCCCTTTCAATTAATCCCAACCCTTTTTCCCATTCTAATAAACGGTAATGAGTTTTCCCTACGACGTCCCCCTTACTCTTATTAGGAGATGTATTAGTAATTGGGGGATCTCCATATGGCCCAGAGAGGCCCGCTGGGAAAGAACTTCCCTCCTAATTGTTCAAACTTTCCCTCACCACACCATGATGATGTGATGAGGAGGCTCTTGAAGTTGAGGCTCTTTTTAATTCCATCCCATGTTCAAGAATATTACACGTCTCATTACACACCCATCATCATTCCCAAGTTTTTGTTCAAACAGCCGCGCCGCGAATTCATGCACCTTTGCTTTTATTGCTTTTTAATGAGAAACCATTGAGAAGGTCTTGACTCGGAGCTCATAACATATTACTAATATAGCTATGACTAGGAAACACTTCAAATCAATTCCCAAACAACAAGGCCAATGAGGGAAATACATACGTCTTGAAGGATCTTGCGGAGATTCTTTGAAAGCCTCCCGCGATTTTCATCAAAGAACCTCGTTTAAAAACCCCATTTATTGTACTTATATGGGCATAAATATGTACATTTTCTTTCCATTGGAATCTCGGGCTGGTAAATAAATGGGAAGGCTGTGAGTGAAACTCGAACCTTCCAGTCTCCCACTTATCTTGCGTAATAAAAAGGCTTTTTGTCCAACCAGAACGTCGTAATAAGATGCAAGATATATGTATTAACTTACTAATTTGAAATTTGCTTATCTGCTTGGAACCCCAAGAAAACTTTCGTACTTATTTATACAAAAAATAATCCGAGAGAATGGAATTTTATTCCATAAAGTAAATAAATTCGGGACATTATGCTCCTTTAGATCTCATGCAAAGCAGAGGAGTCCGAGAGTCTCATACAAGCCTTTGCTAGTAGCATGTGGAGAATGGCCAGGAGGATTTTTAAATTGAAATTCGTGAAAGAACCGAGAGGATCTTGTGCAGAGCCATTAGGTATCTCTCCAATTCCTCCGACCAAGTGAAATGAGAGATGAGCGGTTGCGAAATGTCCCGGAGCTCCCATTCCTCTCTCAAAATTTCTATTGTCTTTTCTTCGGAGCTGAAGGGTTAAGCCAAAAGAGAGGTACACAGAGACAAAGTGGAGCATTAAACGGCCTCATTTCTCCTCCTCATCCTCAATTACCTCCCCGCGACACTCACACAAATAAAGGCATAAATAAGGAGCTGGAGATGAGGAATGGCCCAGTGAATCAACTCAAATTCAACTCCAACCAAACACCTGTGCTCACGCCGGGACAAGTCTTCTCATTAATCCCTAGTTGAGGAGCAAGTGGCACAACATGGACTTATTTTCAAAATTCAAATCTCCTTGTCCTGGAGTCCTCATTCCCGCTCTGGAGGAGTGACGAGGAGGAAGTGACGAAGGCTCCTTGGGCCTCTCATGAGCCACGAGGATTTTCTTTAAGGAACCTCGCCCGTTCGAGGGCCTTAATATTTCAAGGGAAATTGAACTTTGAGATTAGGAAGCGAGCAGAAGTTGGTAAACTGCGAGGCCGCTTGGATTCCCCTCCATCTCCATATCATGACTAATCCGACTCAAATCCGCTCTCATGATGGGTTTACGTGAAGAGAATCGCGGAAAGTTAAATAATGGCATAGGCCTCGAAAGAAAATCTCTTCATCCCAAAACGAGGGGATCGCTATATCAAAACACCCCATCGTATGCCTATACAATGAGATGAATGAGTAATCTTAAATGAAAAGTAATTTATAGACTCAAACTCACCTGACAAAGGGCAAATTCTGACTTTAATGACCATATTTATATCTCATATTCACTCACGAAGAACAATGCATCTTGTGCAGTCCCATTTCATCCATATACTACATACTTATGAACCTACATAAGTAGTACATAGTATAAATGATATGTAAAGTGATGAATCATAGGAGCATAGAGATGCAATAATGTGCAAATAAAAAGTAAGTTTGTTTGGATAAAGATGCAACCATGATAGTTAAACGTCATCCTCCGTTGAGGTATACCGAGATATATACTGCATATGCACTATATAATAAACAATATAGGTATTGATTATATGTATGCACTACAAACCTAAGCTAACTATTCGTTATATGTATGTCTCCTTTAGCATGCAGACTTTACAGCTTTACGAAGAGTGAGGGGAAAGTCAATATAATTTTAGTAGTGTCGTCGTATGGAAATGCGTCGTCTGGAACTGCATAATAATATTTGAGGGAGGAATTTAAAATTAATTAACCATGAAGAGAAGTGATTTGGGCATCCAAGGTTTTGTTTCCCTCCCCTCGATTTTTACCTCTGTAGTCGAGGGCTCACTTTGTTTCTCCCTCACTCCTCGTAATTGACTTTGATGAGCCATAACGTCCGGAGCCTCCGCGCACCAAAGTCCGGAACCAAGAGGGAATTTGCATTCGAGCCCGGTTCATGGGGTTCGATTAGGGACGACTCCGGAGATTCCCTACTTCATGACATTATCTTGGGTTTCTCCGGGTGTGTGTGGATCTTTATGTAGTCCAGACTCCAAAGCGAGTCTACACATTCATTACACATCCACTCTTTGGAAATAACAATGAATGGCCATAAATCTAGCTCATCCCCTCTGCTAATATTCCCTCGTCCCACTTACTCAATCTCAATCTTCGCTCATCCCCTCTTCAAACCTTCATTTTCGCAATAAGCCCCGTTCATTCTTCCTCTCAAAACACTCACACAAACTCCAAATAGGGATTCATCATCGTTTCATTAAATTCCTCTTTCTAATAACCAAGATAAAATCGCAATAAAGTACCTATATATCTAGATAAAACACAGCATTTGTAAATGCATGTATGAATGAATGTAAAAGGCTCTATTGTAGTTTTGTAATCTATTTTCTCATTCTATCTATTACTTCATTTCATATATGAGCTCTGAGCTTACTGTTGCTCTTTGACGTTTTATACACTTGAACATTTTCATATTTCTCATTTATCCACAAATTAGGACTTTCATACATTTACTAGTAGATTAGAGTTTATTATTAAACATGTGTACACTTCAGTTAAGTGGGTTATATGGACATGGGTTGTGTATTGACTTTTGAAGCTTTTCTAAAGGTTTGTTCGTCGGACAGGAGGACAGGCGGGATTGAAATGTACTGGGACATTACACGAGGGAAAATATATTGTGAAAGTGTCACCTCTGATTTTGGAACCGGCTGCATAAAGAGCTCAGGTGTGGGAGGATAAATGACCAAGGAGGATCATGTTGGCGCAGTTGGGTCTTCAGCGGAACTTGAGAGAAACCTCGGACTCGTGGTGAGTGGAGTCATAAATCACGTCCTTGCGAAGAAGAAAATATAAGCAATATCGAATCATCGCCTTGCTGGACACTCCGCCGTTTATCTTCTATTACCATATAATCTCTTGAAAGGGGAATCCTTTAGGAGGATAGGCCTTCCTTTTTCTTCCCTATAGGAATGTATGCCCACCTTCCCTTTCTCTTTATAAATGAGGCATTTGTAGGTTGGGTTCCTCCGTCGCGTCACCTCAATTCCTTCTCTTCAATTCCATGAGTTTTTGTAGCGGAATGAAGGCGGTTGTGGGTCTTGGAAGTTCTCCATTACATTAGTGGATGATCATTAAGTAAGGCGGAGTTTTTTTCTCAAGCCCACCAACAGGAGGAATGTCAAAGGAAATTCAATTCGCCCCTCGCAGGCCCACGAGATGAAAAATGCATGACTCTTGGAGAAACTTCTCTACACAATTTATTTGTAATCGGATGGAGGAAAACTGGTCCGGACCCCAGAGACAACCCCACCTTTCTTTGTCACTCCGCTAGTCTTCATCTAATACTTCTTGATTCTCACTTATTAAGCTCGGAGCATTCCCAAGCTCACACTCGTCCTTTTTATACTAAGGAGATCCCGACCCGGAAAGCACTGCTCATCCAAACATCTGTATTTTTCCAACAATGGAGAAATACTGTATATTTCCTGTACATCTCCGCACTTTAAGAAAGAAAAACTCCGGAGGAACCAAGCGAGGTCTTTTGTTCACTCGGAGCATATTGTATTATGTACATATGTAGGATGATATGATGTCTATGGATTAATGTAAGTGAGGTCCTCAGGATGATGGCAAATGAAAAATTCATGTTTCATCTCTTCCCGATTCAACGAAGGGAATTATCGCTCGGTGGCCTATAACTAGGTTTTTATTATTATATGAGTAAGCCTACACTCAATGGCAATCATAATGATGAGAATGAATGGAAAGGATCTTTTCTCGTTAAATCCGGTACTTTGACCAAGTTGAGAGGAATAGTTGGATTCTTCCCTTTTCATCCCCGTTCCTCAAAATCCGCAAACACGAAATAGGAAAATAAAGAGGAGTGGTTGGGCTAACGAGGAAGAGCCTTTTTGCATCCGAACTGGTGGAGTCGCGTGGCGGAGTATTTAGAGCCGATTTAAATTTCCCATTCAATTCCTCAGATTTGCAAACAAGGTTCCCCTTCCCAATTGCTTGGGCCTCATCCCTCCAGATTGGATTCGATGGAGCGGGGACTTCTGAGACATCCAATATTAGCGAGCCTCGATCCAAGATCCAATTTGTCAATTGAGAAATAATATTCCTAGAATTTCGCCTTGGAATTGAGAAAGCGGCTTAGGCATAAGAGGAGAAAGCATTTTATTCAATATGACACAACATGGATTCCTCCCTTACACTCAACCGGATGCATTTATTCAAAGATTCACCGAGATGGGGTTTTCTCTACCTGAGGGGATTCATTTCAAATCATCTCGACTCGACGAAACGCAAAATTTCATTTCACTTATTCCCTATTAATTCTCTCCACTCAACCGACTTCACAATTCATAAATGGGAAATAGAGATGAATATCTGTTGAATATACTTACATGTCCAAATAAATATTCCACTCCAATTCCAATTCATTCCTAAACGGTTTCCAATTGATTTTTATTAAATTTTTCGCATTTCTCAAAATCTCAACAATTTCAACTTTTAAATTTGATAATATCGCAGTCTGAGTATAAATAAATATTATTAAAAATAGTGAGCAAATCCATACATGCTTTTACATGTAGCATCAATATAAATAATTGACCCTTGCCATTTCTTTTATCGAGAGAGTATCGGCCCAAGTGAGTCATGATTGAACTAAAAACAAATCACTTCTAATAATATTTTATACCTATTATATAATAATACTTTTTTTTATAAAAAGCAATACTTATGAATCTACGGAGTAGAACATACACTAGGTAAATCATTTTATAGATACATAGAATAATACAGAATATTCGTGAATTGATATAATTTAAAGAAATTATTTTTTTTACATATTCTTAGTACTTATATCTTTGTAAAAAAATAAAGAACTTATATATTAAAATCTTAAATCAAATAATATATTTCACAAATTAAAATATCTCTTGCAAAGAACGAATAAAATATAAATTATAAAAGCAAAGATATTATAATATTAAACTCATTTCCATTTTGGCCTCGACCTGGGACACCGGCATTCAAGTATGTACCTAATATTACACAATATGATGCTAAAAAATAAAACTTTCCATCTTTGAACTTTACTATCCGCGTCCTACATATCTAGGTATACATATCCATATATATTTAAGGATACAAGTTTGAAAGTTCCGAAAGTTAAATATTTAAGTATTACTTACAATGAATTCAGATTACTCAGTATTCCCATTGAAGGGGTTTTTGCATAAGTAAGAAGGGATTTCATACTTTTGTAATGTATAAAGTTGTTTTGATATTAAAGGGATAGGAAGGTGTTGGGCGCTGTGTTCAATTCGGGGTTTAAACCTCGTCGTGGAAGAAGGGCGGATGACGATGGTTCCACACATCACATGGAATTTGCTCCCAATCCATGCAGAATGAGCTCAGACCGTCCTCTTTCTCTTCGTCTGTGGCAATGCGAATGAGGAACGGCTCCACGGCAGCTGAAACAAAGAGACCCTAAGAGCTTTGGCCAAAGATTAGAACCTAATTAAAATGAAATCGTCCAAGAGTGGTCCCTAATGGCTTGATCCCTTAACAATCTACTAATCTCTTACGAGATAAAAGAGAGATTACGCGCTCGAGTCTTTCAAGTCCTCAAAATACAGAGAAATATCACATATATTCTTCGACTTATAATTCTTAATTTATAGGAGAGTAGGAAAGAGGATTGGGAAAGAGCTATTAAATATATTAGGTTAATTAAAAATTGAAGGCTTACAAATGACTTTGTCCTCCTCCTCCCAGCCCTCGTGGTCATGGGCATGTTCGCCGTGGGCAAAGGGGAACGGGATGACGGCCACAGGGACGATTGGGATTGGAATTGGAATCGGGAGCGGGAGCGGAATGGGGATAATTATTTTCTTCTCCGTGCAGTTCCCTCCTGTCTTATTATGAGGGTTTCCGGGCTTGGGCTTCACTTTCGGTCTCACTTTCGTTATTTTGTACGGCTTGGGTATGGGCTTGGGCTTGACTTTGAGACGAGGCGGAATTTTCCCTGGCTTCCCCGGCTTGGCTACCAGATGAGGACGGCTTTTTATTTGTGATTTGGTGGGCTTGAGGGGCTTCGCTTTGTACTTGGTCGACTTGCTTGGAAGGTCGATGGGTTTATAGACCGGGACTTTGACGACCGGCTTGAGAATGACCGGCGGTGAGATTTTCGGAGGCTTCCATTTACTCGACGCGTCCTTATGGAAATCCTTCTTTCCCAAAATATCCTCGCGGCTTATGACTCCTGACCCGTTGAGCCGGCCCTGGGTGTGGGAATCCCTGTAGGGGTTGAAGGGACTCCAGGAACCACCGATGCTCAAATGACCCGGCGGACATGAGAGGAGGTCAAGGAGAGATCCGTTGGTCCGATGAGAAAAACCACTGTCCTCGTTGGCTGGGCGACAACGAAGCTCGTTGTTGGAGCCGAAAAATCCCCCGCGTCGGCTTTTGAGCCCAGCAAATTTAATTCCCGAGTAGCCGGTCGCAATGTGAAGGCCCCGAGGATCCGAGGAACTCCGTCGCCGTCTCCCGGGAGATGAGGAACAGAGGCTCCACTGGAAATAAACTACTTGAGACTCCTATATATCGAAATAGTTTCTCCCATATTACGACGACATTACTTATAAAAATATTGGTTTGAGGAACTTTAGAACATAAAATTTGAACTTGAGACAATAAAGTATTGTGAATGGGGATGTAAAAGAAATTGTTCATCATTCCTTCACAAAGCGCGAGTCGCCAATTCCAAAGTTTTGGTAAAGGGGGGAACTTGGATCAAGTGCGATAAGAGGATCATTTTTAATTGTATTGATAGTGAAAGTAAGAGAAAACTGGAAATTCCAAAAGGAGGAATCAATGGAGAAAACTCTTCTTAATGGCCACGGAAGAAGATTCCAAAGTTGACTCTTTACATTTGTGTAAAAAAAAGTTTCTCGGAGGGTCCAAGTGAAAGAGGTAAGTTTTATTGAAAAGAGAATAATAAAATGATGATTTATTCAGAGGCGGAGCTGGGGAACTTGCGAGATTAATCATATCCATTAAACATGACTGAAAAATAAGTTAGCATTGAACGAAGTTCACCTTACCTGAATGGCACAAAACCCTTTTTCTCGTCGAACACAGACGCCGTAATTGAGGTTGTGAATATTTGATTGCTCGCCTTCGAAGAAATTAAAACTCTTGATCCGACCAGTAATGCTCTGGTGATATTGCAAACATCCGCCTGGAGCTACAGCAAAATAACCAAAACGAGATGATGCGTTTCTCATGTAGCCATCCGTACACTCGCAAATATGTAGAGACTTTATGAATAATTGGAAAAACCACCAAAAATTTACTAATTTAAACGAGCCATATACTCCAAGCTTGCAAATTATTTCAATTATTATCATAACCCTACAAAATTAAATATTGAACAACGATTTGCATTTATTATTATTTGACTTTTTTACGAACCTGTGTGTTCCTCCTATTACAATTCAAAATATTTATTCTATTTTATGCTTGTATTTTCTATTGGAACGCTTAAATTATGCATTGAACAAGAAGATGAAAAAGATACCCATGAATTGAGAACAGCATTTGATTTTCGTAGTCCGAATCTTCCAACGGGCAAAAGGAGCTCCAGAGTTGAGCGAGATGAAGTACGAAACTTGCGGCTCAAAACCGATCGGCAAATAAACTTTCAAATCAAAGACAAATATTACTCTTGGTACCTTTCGTTCAGAATACGTCTCCTATAGGCGAACTATACGAGCAAGTAGGTATAGGATATGGTAAAGAGCTCCTACGATGACGAAAAGCATTTGTTCCGAAATCCGGATTATAAATTAATTTGTTAGAGGAATTTGGGGAATTAGTCAGTTGTCTGGATGAACTCACTGTGATGGCCACTCAGATCTCCACAGAGCGGGCTGAGAGGAACTTCGGTCCCGGCCACAAAGAACATGTCTGTCCAGCAAACTCCCTTTTCATTTGGACGATCCAGCTCAAATGCATCAAAATCTAGACGTAATTGGCAAACTCCGTCCAGCTAACACAGAAAGAGATCATGTATAGGATTCCCCCAAGTCTCCCTTTTGGTCGAAATTCGAAGGAGCTTAAAATCCCCCTTAATCTTTCCATCAGTAAAGTGAGTCCAGCCTTTTTATAAATATTTCAGCTTCGCCAACCGTACTAATGCTTATTGGCCCATGGCCCAACTCTTACAAGTTTAGAAATATAAATACCCTAATATAAATGGTAAACAACTTGAGTTGATCGAGTCCCCATATATAAAGTAGGTAGCTATTTAAAATTATAATTGTAATTGACAATTAATAAATTTACCAAAAATGAACCTGTCCATTAACTAGGTAATCTACATTTTATTTTAACATATATTAAATATCACTATTTAAAATATTTAATAATTATAGGTAAAATAGAGAAAATAGGAATTGGATAATTTAAATTGGAAACATTGAAACCTTTGTGACGGTGTGACGGCACGAGGAGAAAGTTTGCGTCGCATAGGGAAACTCCGGGTTGACAAAGTAAGTTCGATTATAGACTGTGTCCGTGTCGCAGGAGTAGGAGACTTTTCAAATGGAAATAATTCACACACTCATGGACACACATGTCGTAAGTAAGTATTATTATTTGATATAAAAAGTAATATAGTGGTTGTCAAATGTAACTTACAAACACAGCAGACTCCAAATCCCCCAGCACAATAGCCATGTGGAGTTCCTCCTTTCGCTTCACACTCCTTCCTATGAAAGAAAAGTTCAAAATTCGGATCTCTTCTCCAAATAGCTACATCAATTCAAATTCAAGAACAATTACAGTGCAACTACAGGATACAATGAAGCTCACACTTACAATTACGAAACATTGAAATATAAATGTGACTTGATAAAGGAGAACTAACTATGCAATATGATTTAGAGGAAATTAAAAAAAATAATTAATTTAATTTATATTGGATATACCTGGTGAAGCAAGTTCCTTGGTCGTAGCCCGTGGTCCAGCATTTCTCATTCCACGTGGTAATAACCGAGAACAGCGGAGCAACTGCATCGCATAAAACAAACATTAGTGGCGAGGAAATGAATATAAAAAAAGTATATATAAAAACAGATGCAGGCTCCGATTCCCTTAATACTCCACAGAGCTATAAAACGGAGTATAAGAGAGCACTTACGCTTCTTCGCAATTTTGTCGATCCAAAATTGATTCTTCCCCGTTGTGAGTATAATTTGTCCAGAGCCTCGGCCGGAGTCTAAATGACTCCCATTCTTCTCACTTGCCAGTTCCCCTTGAGAAAGGAGGGCGGAGGACACGAGGACACAGTTGAGGGCAAAAAACACCACTTGAGGGCTCATTCTCACATTTAGTCCTTGACCCTTGAGAAACCACGTCGTTGGTCCCTGGACAATCACATAGTTTGAGGAAGATCCAAAGCGAAGTCGCGGACTGAGGAAGACCAGAACTGAGGAAGAAAGGAGTGAGGCCCTTTATATAAGAAGGAGTTCTTCATCATGGGCTGTCCCGCTTAGGCGGATTAACCTCCTCTCCTACACACAAGGTTGAAGACGATCTTTTGATTTATCCCCAGGATTCACCTTCCTTATCAAAATGACTCAAGTGAGCCAAAGCTCAGAAAAGGCAAATTCCTCGTTATGCACCGTGAAAATCCTTTTGTTCTTTTCCTCAAAATCAAGTTCAAAGTGGTTGAAAGTATGTTGATATTCGTTGAGTGAGGACTGGTGATGAAGAAAATATTTCTCTCAAAATATGCTCATGAAGATGCTGACGTTGGCTGTGCACGCGTGTGATGAACCAAGACGAGCCTGGACGTTTGAATGCCGCCATTTGGATACGCTTTTATGTGTTTATATTGTATATTTAATTAATAGTGAACAGCTTATGTTGCTTTGCATTAAAATGTGGAGTTTAACAATAATAAGGGGAAATGAGTTTAGTATGATAAAAGTGAGTAGGTGATCCATTGGTCCAATTGCCTCGTCTCTGCCTGCATCCCTCGTCCTAAAGGGCAAATCCAGAGAATTACGAGCGACGTGCATACAAACTCTCCTGAAGATCTCTTTTAATTCGAAAACAATCCTCTTAGGAATATTTGACTTTCCTCTTTCCCTATTTATTTAATGAGGCCCGTTTGAGAATCGAGGGCTATGAATGTAATGGGAATTATACCATAATCCCATCTAATTGCTTTGAATAAAACAATTCCCCTAGATTTATTTAATTAAGAGACTTGAGAGCTGAACTGCACGAGCGGCCTGAGCTACATCATAAGGATAAATCTCATTATTAGAACTACTTTTAAATCCTCTATATGTAGGAGAGTTACTTTTTTTTATTACCAAGCAGGCAATTCCTTTTCAAATTCTTTTAATGTCCTATCAAACCCATTTACATTTTTATTAAATGAATCCGAATAAAAGGCTTGTAATGGATTGAGAAATAAAAGGATAAGAATGAAAACTTTACAATGGAAATTCTACACATTAGACTTTATTTTTTATTTTCGTCATACTCATACATAACCAATTTCATTTTAGCCAACATATTCATAAACGTAATCGGGTTGGCTCCTTCGGCGATTCGTTTCTTCATCTTCTCCCATAGGTCTGCGTCAATGTCTTCGATTTTAATTTTCAGGGCTCTGACGAACATCTTCAACAACTCCATACAGACATCAGGGGCTTCCTTGATGGTAATAGGCGGCATTCCTATTTTCAATGAAGTTGACTGTTAAAAAGATTCGAACATGAGCGAATAAACGGCACCGCAAAACCCCTTGCGAGTTGTAAGAACTAATAAATAATTAGATTCTTTTTCATTCGTTTGAGTTCATTTTATTCGCCTAGGGCTAAGGACTTTAAATGGAATTTTGTTCGGCCGTCCGAAGCTAATTCTTAAAATGCGGTGTTGATTTGATAGTAAAGGATTGACATACGAGAGAGATTTGAGCCAGAAATGGTCAGAGAACTTGAACCAAATTAGAGAATATTGAGAAATGACGTGTGAAGTGCGGAAAATGAAATCTTGCCATTTACTCTTTTCTAGCTTTGCTCATTTTGGTTAAACATTTTTGACATTTAATAGCTTGATAATCAATTTTGCATGTATTTAACTTACCGACTGTCTCAATAAATCGAATCAAAAGTGAAAAAAATGGTAGGAATAGAATAATAATAATAATTATTATTATAATAAATAATAAATAATAATAATAATAGAGAGGCGAGGACGAGAGGTATGATATTTGATATTCAAAAATTGGATTTTGGTGTTGAATAGGAGGCAGTAAAAGGAACGAAGCAT
Source organism: Neelides sp. FZ-2019 (assembly GCA_009869795.1). Taxonomy (NCBI): domain Eukaryota; kingdom Metazoa; phylum Arthropoda; class Collembola; order Neelipleona; family Neelidae; genus Neelides; species Neelides sp. FZ-2019. The sequence continues at coordinate 95,545 of VJMY01000088.1, forward strand.
TTTCGCTCCGGCTCGCAAATTTCGAGAAGCGCTTGTAGTACCATCTGCACTACATGCAAAACCCTTTACCTTCAACATCTCGTATATATAAATACAGAGATTCAAAGCATTTCTACGGGACTCATAGATCTGAAATGTTTCAACTATGAAACCACAGATGGGTCGGTCTAATGAAACAAAGACATTTTAATAGTACAATCTTTATTTACAAACTTTAAATTCCTTAATTACTCAATGTCATGAAGGATGTCATATATTAATCCAACTAGTTTATTCACCAAGAAGGTGAATTATACGTATTAATACAGTACATACAGTACAATAAATTATAATATATAGGTATATTAATTTTTAGCTTCCTCTTTACGATAATAATTCACATAAACATACACTTTTATGTATGTATGTACGTATGCGCATATTGTGTACGTAATGTGTATATAAAATTATGTACATATTAATTGTACTAATTTGTTTAGTTTAGAATGATGAGCTCGAGACGACGAGAGTCAGAGATGAGTCAAGTGTGAATGACTAAAAATATAATTTCAGACTCATTTATGAGCCTGAAAGTATTTGGCAAGATTTTTTCGCCGCCCCCCCTCCCCCCGTCAGAGCTCAATTTGGTAATTTGCTACACATTTAACATATTTCTCTTTTACGCCAAACGACTCTCTAGAGGCAAAATGACGAACGNGCTACACATTTAACATATTTCTCTTTTACGCCAAACGACTCTCTAGAGGCAAAATGACGAACGTTCTCACCTCCAACAAACTCCTGTTCAAGATTAAATTCAACCGTATTCTCATGAACATAACCTTCAGACCTATATAAAATAAATAAGATAATCTTAAAAAATAATAGAACAAACATTTCCCAGTTTGACAGATGCGTGAAATATTATTTTTAAATTTTCATATAAATTTTCATGCCTAATATGAACTTATTTCTAGTCTATTCTAATGTCTAACATTAAGATAGGAGATGTTAATTTTGTAAGCTTGTCGAGTGACCGTGATATTACGGTTGAATTTCATAGGAAGGATCAAACCCCTATTTTATACACATAAATACTACATTGGTAATAACCGCGTAATAAAGTTATAAATGTATAGAGTGGAAATATAGTTACAAAGTACATAGTGCAAATATGAAATAAATGGACCATTATTAAATGCAGGGTATATGTAATATCTCTAAAAACTCCTCTTACATGCATATAAGTCTTATAGAATGTTGGATAGAGTAAGTAGACGGGATGGAGTTGTGATATACATATGCAGCCATACAAAGAGTGCTTCATGTACACCTCGAAGATAGGAGGAGAAGAGCTGTGAGGGAGTCGAGGGATTTTCGTACTTGTTCAATTCACATTCACTTGGAATCCTTCGTTCGAGAAGGTTGTTCTTCTTCAGTGACCACTGACCCTCACTAATCTCTCCAAAACAGAGTTATTTCAGTTGGAAATCTAGAACAATACCTGACCAGAGTTGACCTCCAGAATGTGGACGAAAATTTACTTTTGGTAAACCCAAGATAAAAATATTTAAATAATTTTTAACTTCCTCAACTTTAGAAATGAAAATAATTGATTTCGTTTCCAAATACTAAATTTAAATCTCTTTGATCTTAAAAGTTAATCATTCATTTTTCCTTTTTTAGTTCTTTGAAAGAAGGATAGTTTGTTATTTTAATTCATTCTTTGATTTACAATCCAACTTTGTGCTTTTCATCTCTTTAGAAAGAGATCAATAATTCATTATATTGTTTAACTATACAATAAATAAATATAAAAAAATATGTAATTTACTTTCAGATTACAATGGAGGCTACAGTCAGATCGAAAACAGAGAATAGAAAGCATTCATTTAGTCCAATTACAGGGTCCCCAGCCAAATTTAATAGCAGTTACAACAACGGTAAGATCCAATTATTGAACATTAAGAAATTCGTTGAATTTAAGTATATCAATTGGCTCTTCAAGATTAAAATTCCTGATTTGAAATGCTCTCAATTAGAAAATAATTTGGGAGTCTGATTTAAGTGTTTCGTACCACTCGCTGCAAATAGAAATAATAAATTTAAAGGTCGTCACTTATTGTTTGGCAAAATTATTTTTGTTACTTATTTCATTTAAATGTCAGATTGAAGGGAACTTTCCCAATTATAAATTAATCAAGGTTTTGTGATTTTCATCAGTTGAAGATATCCTAAATTCCTCAGTCCGTTTATTAAATTCTTTTCATTTTTAGTTAATCTCTAAAAAGTATTTCATTCTAGGGAAAATTTTTCGAGCTAATAGTTAATGGGGTTCTGTTGACTTTTTTCATTTTTAACAAGGTTTGCTAAGAAAAGATCACATTTGTGAGTGAATGTAGAGAAATGATAATTGGAGAGTATTTTTTTCTCATCTGGTTTTTTGTCTCAATTTTTTGTTTTGTTTCGTTTTCTCTCTCTTCTCTTTGACAGTCCTTTTGGGTTCGTCGATGTGAAGTAATTAACATTAATCTCATCCTGTGTTTGGCTATTTCGCCTTTGTAATCTCGGTGGGATGAAAGTTGGTCTTTGGAGTGAGCCATGAAGTTCTTGCCTCTCTATTCCTTCTTATCTGATTCACGCAGCGTCGTCGACCAACTATGGTGACAACGAGGATCCCTATCCTAGTCTCTCCGACTTTCATGACTACGAGCCGAATCTGGAATTCGATGATACAGAGCTTGAACAAGCTGCTTCAACTGGTAATTATTCTTCTCTTTCTCTTCAGCTCCACTATGTATTTATCCTATTTAGTACGTGCACCTATGTATGTATTCTTTTGTAAATTTATTTATTAAATAAGAATATCCTTCCATGCTATATCTATATATTTATGTTCTAGTTTAAATCCGCATGACTTTTAATCTCTACTCGGAATATTAAATAATATTACCTTATCTTAAGTACTGTTATGTCTGTAAATAACATTCACCTAAATTTTAACATTATTTTTAAGCCGTCTTTCCTTTGATGCTTGTAATTGCCAAAGAGAAATCCAATATTTTCATATACATAATATTACTAATTTAAATACTCTTTGTAACTTGCAAATTAATTTCCCATGTTTTTTTATTATTGAATTATTGAGTTGATTTTACTGTCTAGTTTAATTCAGTTTTTAAAAAGTTCATTTTATAAAAATGTAAAGTATCAAAAGGATCATTTGATTTAGAATCTTCCTTTGAAAGTATCTGACTTTTCATCATTACTATCTCTTTGATCAAGCAAGGAACTTTTTGTTTAAAACTGCTTATGAAAAAAGCAATTGGATGTTTTACTTTAATTATCCTAATTGTTTTCATCTGAACAAAGAGGAAAAGATAGTTGTTAGATTGTATCCATAGTTCATCAGGATTTTCAGGATTCATTATAATTTACTTTCAACACCTTCGAGATTTGTCTTTGGACAATTAATGGAACTCAAAGAGTGCTTTCGCTAGTTAAGCCCAAATAATTACTAGAATTTTATACCATTTCACTCGAATTCTGAGAGCAATAATTATATATACAAACGAGATTTTCCCATTGTTTCCCTTCATTTTTTTCATGCTCAGTTCTTTGAGTTCTTTCCAATGAGCTTAAAGTACAGTGCAAAGTATACGTACCAAAGAGCTGTCTTTAAACGGATGGTTTAAAGATACAAACATGTAGGGCCTGTCATAAGCTCGTGTCTTTGCTTGAATTTAAAAAGAAGATTTGACTTTGGTTTGATGTTTCAGTTTCTCATTGTATATTAATACAAAAGCAGCTGATCAAACAAAAGTCAAATCCTCAACATTGCCCCTTGTGTTTCATTTAATTCATGCATGCGTTTATCCTCCCTTTCCTCGTTTTGTATCTATAGTACTATAACAAGATGAGCAACATGCTCAAAAGCCCTTTTTTGCTTCATTTAATAAACAGTCGAAACTCGTGTTTCTCATTATGCGTTTTGAATTGAAATTGAAGAAGGATTTGAGTCGGACATGAAGACGCGATGTTTTCCTATTTTGAACCAAGATTTATTGATATCATTTGGTCCTTACTTATTGATGGTATTGTTTGTTTTCTGGTTTTCCTCATTCATCATAGAAGTTTTTTTGAGGGAGGTCGTACTTTCCAATTTCATAAACGGCACTTCCTCTTGAACAATCGAGCCCCACTTGGTTGAGTCATCCTTTCTTCCTCCCCCACAAGAGAGGATTTGAGTTTCCTCTTGCGGACATCTTTAACTCTCCTTCCATGTCAAATGGGCCTAATAACCATGAGATGGTTCCTTTTTTAATGTTCCGCGTAAACAAATCCAGGGTGGCAACTCTCCTTGCATCACCACGTCCTTTGTGCAATGCTTTTCGTTATTGAAATGAGTTGAGCACCATGGAGAAGTGTAGGAGAACCAATTGAACTTAACTAGGGATATGTATCATCATCAGGCTTAAAAAAACTAGACACGCAAAAACGAAAGAGTCTTTCATTACTTCCATATAACTCTTTATAAGTAGTAATATAGTAAAGACATTTATATAATAATAATATATATGCAAGTATTATATGGGACTTTTAAGAGCGAGATTCTTTTGTTCACTCGCTTCTTAAAAAGAGTAGTAATAGGATTAAATAAGTGTTTAGAAATATCTTCTCAATTTCACTCGCGCCACGTGGGCTGAATGAGTAAGCGACTCTCATCCGGGCGTGATGTTTATCTCTTTTTATATGCATAAGTTTACCTTGCTTTTAATTTACTTTTAATGAGACTTGTGGCTTACGACTCATTTGACTAGAAAGATCAATTCGCTAAAAACTTGTAGTTTTTATCCAAAGTTCAAATATTTGTTCAGGATACATTGAGCGAACGAGGAACTAATAATGATTTTAATTATACTTACATATCTAAGCGCGTACAACATATAAACATATAATTTTAAAAATAATTATAAACAATAACAATTTACAGTCTCACGGTTTATCGAATGAGTAATATTTGCTTCTATTGAAAATGACTAATCCGAATAAATAGATAAAATACGCACAATTTTAATCAATTATTATAAAGCTGTAATCATTATTAAAATGATAATTAAATATCTATAAATTTTTGTTTAAATAGTACCTAAATATAAATAAAATACCTAACGGGATTTTTTTCGAAGAGTCGCAAATTTTTGAAATGTAATAAGATAGGAATCCAATGTGGGTTTTCATCAAAACTCAAATAGTTTTTAGTTCATATTAAGAATAATTCAATTGTTGTGTTCATGAAGTATGACGATAATTGAGATCATGTAATTTCATTTGAACCTTCTGCCAAGAGGCTCCATTTAAACCATAGGAGATAGAAACGGAATTACTTGAGAGTATATTACTATTTAACTGTAAATAATAAAATAATAAGGAATCTAACAGTGCCCGTGAGGAACATGATGTTGAGGAAATCTTGATCTTGCTCCAACCGTGAACCATTTTTATCTTTAATTAAAAACCAACTCCTTCATTTTGAGATTCGACGACGAGTCTTATTCTGACTAGCTTGGGAATTGAATTGAAAGTCTTGAAATTGCAATTAAACTCCTTCTCAGCTTGCTCTCCAAGTAATCAGTTTTGCAAGTTGGATTGGATGAATTCGTGAATTTGTTGGAAAGAGTTTCCTCTTCACTTTAATTCCAAATCTTCCTCCGAGCCTTCACATGAGTTTAAAAAGGTCCAATTATGAAAGAAAGCTAAGAGGAGGAAAATGAAAGTTTCCAAAATAAAATACATCATCATCTCGACCAAAGAATTCCTCCAAGAAACTAAGCGAAAGCTAATTATTCTCCACAACTTTCATCATCTTCAATTTCTCTCACAGAGTCCCTCATTTCCTTTAATGGGCCAAATTTGTCGTCTTTTTTAATATTTTAATCTTGGTTCCCTAGCTGCTTATTTCAATGAACAACGTATATAGTTTTGCGTTTAGTTTATTTGTCCTGTTTAAAAAATGATTCTCTTTCGAGTCACCTTGCGCTTTTCTTCAGCTCGAAGGTAAAATCAGAAATATGGAATGTGAAATATAAAATAAACCTCATCTTTTAACCACATATTTCACGTGGTTTCTATCAAGTTGATGTTGAATCAAGAATTAATTAGCTCCAATTTGAATGAAACTCTTGATTGGAATTCCAAATTCCCAGAATCGCCAAATATTCATGTTTCTTCAATGATCCTTCTTGGCGTGTCGAATAGGAGGAATTCTTTTGCTTTACGTCCACACCCTTTTAAAAGCTTCAATTCCATTTTCTTCAATTTATTGAAAGCTGAAAGGAATTGGGCACGAATTGCTTCCAAAGTGTGAAATGAACCGTTACCAAACATGTGCACAAAAGCGCTCTCACTTTTTAACTTGACAAATTCACTCATTTTTCTCCCGTGCATGAATAGCATTTCTATCCACACGCATCACTTTGTTCAACTAACTGTTAGTAAAATGGTACATTGGGTATTTACAATGTAATATGTAAATCTTTTGGAATGAATTTACTATAAAGGTAATTTACCTAATACCTTTACTCTTTATAGTGCTTATTTATAATATAATTTAATCTAATTTGTAATTTTCAAAGAGATCCAATTGCCCATTAACATTAAGCTTATGTATGTGATGTGCTTCTTTACACATTTGATTATTCAATCAGGGTGTAGTAAATATAAAGTACCTAGATTAGATACATAGAAGGATCCAAGAAGCATCTACTAACTAATATAAGAAATTATGTACCTTAAATAAAAATCTATATGGTGAAATTCTCCTATTTAAAGGAGAGTTGAGGCCAATGGTTTTTTTTGTATAAATCAGATAGGATTGATAGTTCTTGTTCTCATATGAAAATCATGGCGGTGGTTGAACGTGAGAAGTTTGAGATTCTCAACGTCCGCTCGCCAAGTTCGGAGATGAGGTCCAATTCCCACGTTTTTCTTTTCCATCTCTTCGTCACCTTACAATTGGCACTCAATTGATTCTATGGTAGGAGCCATAAATACAAGTAAAAGCAACACGACCAACTGGCAAGGTTCACTTTTAATAGAATTTTTCACACGTCAAATACACTACGTACATATATACAATGGATGTGGATAAAGCCAAAGTACAAGCGACAAGACCTGAAAAGACGTTTAACTCTTTTTGCAATGTGTGAACATTCAATAAACTTTTATATTATTTGCTTATGTATGTAGGTGTATGCAGTTCTTTATAAACATCTCTAGTTGACAAAATTGTCGTGACTTTTGTTTATTAATTCACAATGAGTGAACAAGTAGAGGAGAATTAATTGCCGCCAATTACAAATTATTCTGTGAATTCGTCTGAGGAAAGTCTTTCCTTTCAAATGCCTCTCAAATGACCAACATGTCATTAACTCATTAGCGCATTGTTCAGGTGCTCAAGGCTCGGAAATTCTTGTTTCCTTCGTAAATGTCATGTTTATAATTGCGCCCTTCTTCTAAATTCCCTCTATTCAATAGTAAAGAAATGATTTTAAGTCAATTTGTTTTGTTCTTAATAAACTAATTAACTCGCCATTGGCCTTTGTATTGCTAATTGCATTTAATACCAGTTTTAGAAATCTTTTTATATCCACATTTTATTAATCCTTTGAACTTGTTAGCTTTAATGTAGGAAATTAAATCCAAATATGACTAACTTGGCCTAATTAAAGTTCTTAATAGCAAGTAGTCAGTTGCGACAATGATTGGTCATAATTACTAAATTGAATGAAATTTGACTCTTTGTAGGCGGTGAAGAAGTGAAAGTGTTCGAATACATGGAGTCTCCGGTATCTGATGGGACGATCGAGGAAAATTTCGAAGAGGAGCTCGCGACGGCTCCTTTCGTCTCTCAACCTGACCTCATCGCTCAGCTGACGGACGAAGACGATTTCTCTGACATTGCCCAGCACAACATCGTGGACGTGGTGGGAGACGACGCTTACGGGAGAAAAATCATCGTCCTCGCCTCCTGCAAACTCCCCAATAACAAAACCATTGACCATCAACGATTCCTAAGGTATTTTCATGGGGCTCGTGTCTTGGGGCTAATTACCTACATAGGTTTGAGGGAAAGACCATTTTCTCTTCCCTGCCAAAGATTGGGCTTGATCGATCGTTTGAGTTTGATATTGAAGGAGAACTTGGATCATTTCTCTCTATAATTTAATGATTTGATTGGGATCTCTGAAAGATGGAGTATCCTGGCCAAGTTGGTATCAAAAGGACTCATTTTCTTTTTTACTTGCGAAGATTCGCGTTTTCACACTTGAGCCTACTGTGAGGATGAAAGAATCAATTTCATATATATTCACTTTCTAAAGAGAGATTCAAATTTTGGGGAGTCTTCTTCTTCCCACACCGCAAAGGTTTAAAAGACCTTTGAAGGAGGAACTTGGGATGACAAGAGAGAAAAAATTCATGTTTTACACACCTACATGTTATTTGGGCTTTTCATCATCTCATAATCATGATGATAATAATGGTCTCGAAAAGAAGATCTCATCTCCAAAGTGCTCTGAGGTTTAGTTCGATCTCGGAGATTTAAACCAGCGGAAATCTCATCTTCTTCTTAATGACTGAGCAAAATCTCGGTTCTTTTTTCCTGTTAAAAGTACCGTTCTTTCCCCCAAATGAGCTCAGCACGCGAACCCAAAAGTGGTTGAAGCTCTACTTTACAAAAAATTACTTTCTTTCCCATTAGCTTCTTGATTGAATTTGACTTTTTCCTAATATCCTTTTAACTCTCATATTTTTATTTGAAGAATTCTATACTTAAGTATTATTTTCCTTTTATGAGGCTTTTAATGGTTTAATGTAAGAAGTAAGCCTTTGGATCCTATTACGTACACAAAGATATATAGCCATACATTTGAGAAGAATTCCTTATTATTAAAAGGGAAATATGCTTACTAGGTCGTTTATATAAAGTAATTTATATGTTCTTTCTTTGAAATTGATCACTTAAGCTTTTGGTACTTTCCTCGTGAGTTTCAAAGGATATATTTGATGGTCCATTCAAAGAGGTAGTGAATAATCGTTGTGCATTCAGATGTTTCGTTAACTTTGTGATTAATTAAACTAATTTCACGGACAATTGAGATTTTAGCTTTAGCAGAGGAAAAGAGAGATACAGGCGAGGTGATTAAAATGAGGTCATTGAAACATAAGAAATTCCACAAGTCATTTAATGACTCGATTTTGAAAAGATCCAAAACGATCCCGCGCTTTGCTTTTTTAATTCTCTTTTTAACTGAGATTCACAAATGGTTGACTTTTCCAGCTACCTTTTGTTCACTCTGGACAAGTACGTAGAGCAGGACTACAGTCTCATCTATTTTCACCATGGGCTGAACAGCAAGAACAAGCCGCCTTTGTCGTGGCTCTGGCAAGTTTACAGAGCCTTTGAGCGAAAGTACAAGAAAAATCTCAAGGCATTGTATCTAGTCCATCCAACCAATTTCATCAAATTAACTTTCCAGCTATTCAAGCCCGTCATCAGGTAAAAGTTTTAGACGAGAGGTTTTAAGATTTTAACTCCTATGAAAAATATTTCAGTGCGAAATTTGGAAAGAAAGTGATGTACATCAATTATCTTCACGAGCTCGAACAATACATTCGACTGGATCAAATATCGATACCGACACAAGTGCAAGAGTAAGTCACCTAGTCACCTTTCACCTTTTTTAACCTTGCCAATTGTCATCCAAACAAATTCACTTACAATTAGATTTTAGATTGCTTCCATTTACATGCTTAAGCATGTTTAACAATTTTTTGAAATATATTGAAATACCATAATTATTTTATTTATTGATTTTTCATATTTCATTGTCATTGCGAATATGTATTTGGAATTAATTCCCATTGGTAATAAAATATTTTATAACCTGCAAAGTTGCACAAGCTAAAATTTAGAGCAATTCATTAGCAATCATTAGTAGAAAAATCTGAAATCTTCTTCTCCAGTCCATTATCGTCATGAAAGTTCATTGCATTTTTTAACTTTTCAGTCACGATCACCAATTAACTGCGAAAGGCAAAGGGAAGAAGACAACGAGTCCGGAAGAGGCAAAGCTTGCGGAGAAGCCGGTACCAACTCAACAGTTTCGAGTTCCAATTTCGTTCATTAAAGAGAACAACGGCGGGGATCCAATTCCGCGGGTACTTCGAGAATGTGTCGGATTTCTGAGTCAGCCCGAGGGTGAGCTTTTCAAATCATTCGTTCCTCATTTTCACAAATTATCGTCTCATATGAAATGATATTCATCTTTAACTACTTTGTCATTTAGCTTTGGCCACTGAGGGCATTTTTCGACGATCGGCCGTCACCTCCAAGGTCAAAGAGACCCAAATTAAATTCAACCGAGGGGATGAAATTGACTTTGAAAATGACTGCCATTTGGCGGCCGTTCTCATGAAGGCATTTTTGAGAGAATTGGAAGAGCCGCTCCTCACGTTTGATCTCTTTGAGGAGATCATGGGATATCAAAGTATAACCAGATTGAATTGAATGGAAGAGAACTTTGAATTAATTCAACTTTTATTCTTTGCAGAGCTCTCCAAGTCAGAGCGGGGGCCTTTTGTCAAAGTCATTGTTCTTGAGAAGCTCCCCGAAGACAACTATGTCATTCTTAAGTTTCTGGCTCAGTTTCTTGCAAAGGTATGTAATGAACAAATTACTTTAAAATTTATACTAATTAATCATTTAATTAGTATTTTTTCATTATTAACCTAATTGTTCTTTCAATTAATCATATTTATGGTTGCTTATGAAAATGTTTTTAATTGGAGGTGATCGAAAGAGCCGATTTGAACAAAATGACAGCCTCAAACTTGTCGGTCGTCTTTGGACCAAATCTCCTTTGGCCAGAGAGCGAAAAAATGAACTTGCTCTCAATCGCCCCAATCAATTTATTCACAGAATTTCTTCTCACGCATCAAGACGAGATCTTCCTTATCTGAAAACAACCAGCTACTTCTTATTTATTCTGTTTCTTTTGACACTCGTTTCAATTCCCCTTTTATCACTTTATGTTTAATGTTCTAATGTGCATGCACATGTTAAAATTATAATGAAAAAACATGTTCATTTGTTATGTAAAATTAATTTTAAAAAGTAATCGTAACTTCTCCGAGTGCATTCCCAAGCTCTGTGATGAAAATGATTTGAATTTTAATGTTACAAAAAAGTCATCAATGATATAATATACACACGTGTTGAAATGCTTTTGTTATTTATATATAACTTTATGAGCGTTCTAGTGTTCAACTCCCTTTTAATCTGTTCAAGTAAAGTGTACATGAGCAGGCATTAATTAAATATTAATGGAATTTAACTCCTTCTTGCCCTTTTAAATATGCTATAATAATAGGATATTTGTCACGCGATTGCTTTCTATTGAATGGATAATTTAATGCCGAAATCATTAATACGGTTCACAAATATTGATTAATTTTGTAAAATTAAAATTATATTATTTACAATAAATAAGTAATAAGCCTAAAAAGTTGGGCCTAGCACAATTAGATATCTAAATTAGTCGTTATAATTGTTAAAAAGATTATTTTAAATTATTTTACTCGTGAGCCAACTTAAATAAATAAAATATTATATATTAGACATAATAATAATAGAGACATTGCCAACACTTGAAGTATTTCAATCAAAATATCTAATTTTTATTCGACATCATTGATTAACTATGTAAATTAATATATAAAATTACTCTCATAATTATGCGTTAGTAAAATTATAATTAAATAATAAACTCATTTTATTTAATACTTGAAAGGAATGCTATATAGCAGAATAATGCTATAAACATATATATGTTTATAATTTGAATCATTTAATGAGTTTAATTTGAGTATGCTATGATCGTCATGAAAGGCAAGTGTTTTTGCCAAATGTTTATCTAATTGGCATTTATCTTTTAATCGCATTGCGCGACATTATTTAAAAGAAATATATATAACTATGTATCATCATAATTTATACCATCAATAAATATTCATTTTAAAATGTTACCAAATTATTTAACTAATAAATTATGATATACCTACCTAAATACTTTATTCATTAAATCTAAACTAAGGTACCGATAATAAAAGGGGACAAGTTTTAATTGCTAATTAGGTACATCTTAACATCTTTTAATGCCAGATAACACGATAATCTTTGATAAATCATTATTTGCATTTAATATACTATCAAAATCTCTTAATTTTTATTAGACATTTACATACACATACATACATGGATAGGCACAATTATTTTATATATACCTAGGTATTCTAACCTGTAGTTAATGAATCTATTCCATTCCAATTCCAACACAATTCCTAATACCGAATAAAATTGAAACTTATAATATAGATTTGTATATTTTGCAGATGAATTTTGTTTGATCGTTAGCTTCTACGTTGTACATTTCGGATCTGTTTGTGAAAGGGAAATCCATTAAAGTTGAGCAATCAATAATACAGGCATGGATATACGAATTAACAAACATTTCTTGTATCTTGTGCACTTCTGAAACATGAGTTAAATTGTCTCTAGTTTTCCAGTTTTAGTATTTTACTTCGGGTTTAAAGAGTTGTTTGGAATGGAGGTCCGCGGAGCGAAGCAAGTCCTCGATTTCCTTCTCAACTCCTACAGGGCTCGACTGGCCGTGAGCGAAGCCGGTGGCGGATGCCCGTTTGACTTTTCCTCTTTCCTCGCCACCCTCACGGGGTTGAAGCGAGAAGGGGGGTTAGCGGGGGTGAAGGAAGAGGCCATGGAGGGGTTGAAGGTCCTCTTGGACGAAGGGCTCCTGGACTCCATCCTCCCCTACTTGGCCCTCTCCTTCAGACACGCGGTCGAAGATGAGCCTCAGGTTTTCCACCAACCGCCAGAGAGACGTCGAGTGCGGGAAGAAGACCCCGACATCCTCATCCATGTCTGTGACGAAGCCAAGGGGGCCACCGAGGACTTTCGCTGCAAGCAGTCTGTCCTCGTCTCTCAAATGGGCTACTTTGGCAGAGTGGCTGTAAAGGGACAGAGGTTGCGAGACATGGACATTTCGGTTCATTGTGATGTCGCCGTGTTTGACTGGCTCATGAAATGGGTCGCTGCTCATTCCAAACAAACTCCTTCGCCTCGTCTTGGTAAGTTAGCTTAATAAATGAAGATGAATTTCATAAAATTAATGTTAATTCAAAGTTAAAATTAATGTAAAATGCAAATTGTAATAATAGCGGGTATTAAGCAGTATTAAGCATAGTTATATGTACACGAAGGTGCAAATAAAGTGTCACACTTTCCCATGTATTTCTTATGGGATTTGTGACATTTAATTTGCACCACCCTGTATATGATTTTCGTATAGATGCAACGAATGTGATTGGACTTTTGGTTTCTGCGGATTTTCTCAAAATGCCTGAACTGACGATGGAATGCCTTGATTTTACCATTTTGAATATTGATCAAATTCTCAAGAACTCGCCGAATCTCGGATGTTTGAGCGAATCTCTCGCTGGGGTTCTCGCCAGTCGCCTCAATAATATTGAATTGGAAACCAAGATTTTCCCACTAGATAAATCTGATCGAATTGCCTCGAAGTTCTACACGCAGTTCATCATGGCTCTGAACGACAGCGAGGCTGACGAGGGTCGCGGGCATTTCTCATCAACTGCCACGTTGTTCAAATGCGAGAATTGCGGGCTGCTTCTCGTCAACGACGTCGCCCCCAAAGTTCCTTGCATTGTCATGAAATTGGATTCTCGAGGGCGAGTCTTCGCTTGCCATTCAAAGGATCTCACTTGGTCCTTGCAATCTCACGTGAGGGATCTCAAGAGAAAGCTCAAAACGTGGAGGAAAGTTTATTGGAGGTCAAAGGAATTTATCTTAATTAATTTGGCATTTATTTTGTCCAGAACTTCTTAAATGCTCGTATAATTAATTTAGCTTTGCTAATCTTAGGCTTTGGGGAACGGTTCATTTTTTCTCTTGTTCCTTCTGTGGCGTGTTTTTCGCTGGGTCTGAGCTGAGCACGTGCGGGTTTCATCCCAAAGCTTCGCCTTTCTCCAATCTGCTCGAAGAGGGAAAACGGGAAAAACGTCTCAAAGGCCCCGACCAAAACATCCGCCTCGTCATGAGCGGAGGAAAGAAGATGGAAGTGGAAGGGCGAAATGACCAAACGTCACACGCCACTTTCTCTTGTTGTGGCAAAAAGGAGTTCAGATTTAAACCTTTGCCCCATAGCACGGTAAGATGCAATGAGTTAAATACGACCATAACAATCATTAAATATTGACTTAACTTTATCGCAATTCATTAACATGTGGATATTGAGAACCATATGAATAACTTTTTTGCACTGATAGCTTTGTTTGCATAAATTAAATAGCTTTTTTAAACCTCCTGTGCTTTCAAATGATAATGCCTACAAAAATATTGGATGAGTCGTTCATTCGTAAATGATGAATAATGATAAATATTATCTAACTATAAATGTAAGCATTTATCCTGTCCGTGCAGAGCTACCTAATAAAAATAAGTGGGTGAATGCCTACTAACAGCCCAATAAGATTGTCGTTAAAAACACGTGATATATACAAAAAATGAATAAATAAATAACAATTATCTTAATCCCCTACCTTTTACGCTGCCTCATGTTTAGAGCTTGAAACAAAAATATTTATTCACTTTCACGCGAGTTGTAATATTACTTATTTTGTAATTAAATACCAATATGATGTTCAATCAAGTAAATTTCAATGAGACTTCTTGAATAGTTCAAAATCGGGGTTGTATTGGTTGTTAAGTGTTAACAATTAACAACATTTGTGTTTTTATCTAATTGGAGTAATGAGATAATACATGCAAAGAAAATTTATCTACGTGAAAGTTAAGTGTCATTAGTATATTAACATATGAAATAAATAATTATAAGCAAGATGAGTAGTAGCGTTATTCAAAATGGTCTTAAATCGTACTAGATTTACTATATACATGTATGAAAATCCATTAGCTATTGAAATCAATAATAAGAACATTTATTTAATTGACTAACTCTTCGAATGAATATGGAAGTGTTCTGCTTAAGTATCTGATTATGGAAAGTTCAGATTTCATAATAATTAAATAATTATACTTATCTGAATATGGGATCCATAATATTAAATAATCCCATTAAAGTCATACATTTTGGATTCTTCAATTAAACAGATACACAAACCACTTTCTAAATGAGCCACACGTGAGTTTGAAAAATATAAATATAACTACTGTGGCACACACGAGTGATTGAATGGAAATTCAAGGGGGATGGGAGCTATAGGAGGATTATTCACATTAAGTGAAGATTGGCGACACTTTTATTAATTATTTTAATATAATTACATATAATTTTACTACATGTTCATATTTAATATAATGTATAACATAAATATTATATTACTTGTACTTTGATAATAACGAAATTTATCAATTTAAATTTTTAATCATTAATCAATGATTTGATTAAATAATTATTAATGGTTATATATTATATACAAACGTATTATTGTAAAATGCATCAACACACTTCCGCATTGAAAGTTAAAGTTATTGAATCGACCAACTTTTCAATAGATGTTACATTTCTTAGCTTGGCGAAAAAATGGCAAGAATGGCACCATATTCGGGATTTTAAAAGAATAACGCCCGTTTGTGATAACTCCAGAAGATTTTAATGAGACCGAAAGCAAAGATTGCGATGATAATGTTTCCTACATTTTAGGAATTTTTCTTAGAAATTCGATTAATTAAATGAATAACCTCAAATTTTTCGATTAATTGAATCTGACTATTCATCAGACGCGATGAAATAGGGAACGTTATTAAGGATGAAAAATTGAATATTTTTCGGGTGCTTAATTTACCCCTCATTAATTTATGCTTATTTCACTAATTATCGACTCATGAGTTATTCAATATTTGAATTACATAATAAGATATACTTGATATGAATTTGATGAAATTCTCTTTGTTGGATTAAAAGTTATGAATGATTTTGGAATAAGTATCAGTTTTTATGGACCAGGTATTACATATGGAATATGTTCCTATTACATAAACATTAACTGACGATATTTAAATTCCCATTTCTCATGAAAAAGTTAATTTTGAGAAAGAGGAAAACTTTTCACCTTACAAGTCATAAATCAATAAATGATAATCCATATATTATGAACTTTCCTTCACTAATCATAATTAGCATGTCAATGAATGAAAAACCTTGTGGCTTCCTTCCCTTGAGAATTCACGCTTCTCACACATTTCCATTTCTATTATATTACTATTAAATCCAAAAAAGCTTAACGTAGCCATTCAACCAGAACCATTTCGGAGTTTACCTTCACTTGAATATGTATTTATAACAATTTATGAAGGTCAATCCAAGAAATCCCATTCATCACGACATGAGCTTGCGTCATCATTACACACTAGTCGAAGTTCTTCAATTACAAACTCTCATTACTTGAAATTAATTCCTAAAAACCTCTTATGTAAAGGGCTGCCGTGTCCGGGAACATTCCTTTGATGAATACCCAGACGAGGATCCCGCCGTCTTTCGCATGCGGAACTTCCGGGATCTCATCGTGGACATGGGCGGAGTGAGGAAATCCTTGGGACCGCTGAGTCTCCTCACGCTCGGCCCCCCGGAAAAGCGTGGCGCTGGAAAGGAGCTCTTGCCTCCACCCGAAGAACCCCAGGAGTCTTTGGAGCTTGGGAGCGACGGATGGCGATGGAAGGCTGAGCTAAACACGCGCTACAATCAGGATATGCAACGAGAACGAGAGGAAAGGCTCATGATTGACCTTTCGCTCCTTCTCTCTCAACGATTGTCTCTCGAGCCCTCGCTCACAATTCACAACTCTTTTTTGAGTCGCCGTGCGCGCGAGGTAAGACCAATTCGCGGAGTGTAAAACTGAGAATAATGAATTGTATGACGTATAACAGAACATGGGTGGATCCTTTCTCAAGCTGGACCAAAATTGGAAAGAAGAAAACCAATCAAGAGCTCGCACGTTAAAGTCGAAACTTTAATAATTTATTTAATTAGTAATATTCGTAATCATATTGAATTATAAATGATAATAATATTTTTACACCTAAAGAATAAGGTTCCATATAATCAAATTCATATTCTGCCTGAGTGTGTGTGTGTGTATGTATGTGTATGTGTGTATGTTACTTTTTCATAGGTTTAAGGTTTATCATACTTCCAGGCTCTATTTCTTTTTGTTTTTTGTGTTTGCCCCACGGGGTGGAGTGACGGGGCGGGTCGAGTTCAAACTTCCATATGGAAACTTCTTCTTATCAGCGGGCTGAATGATTTAAAATAAATAAATATTATTGTCTTACCCTATTAGGAACTTGGTATCAGGAGATTTCTTATTATTCGTTTCAAAGGAAAATACCTTTAAAATTTGGAAAGAGCACATGAGTGTTTCATCGACGCTCATCATCGCCCCGGCGTTGTCGAACTCTCCGCAATAGTTCGGTGCTGAGAAGAGGGTAACCAACTGGCGCTTCGCAAAGAATTCATAGCCATCCTCGACCACCTAGGAGAATATCGAGTTATTCATCATGCTTCGAAAAATAATATCTGTTAGTTCATTACAGGTTATAGAATTTTATATGGGATGCATTTCAATGCGAAAGTTTCAAGATTTTTAATGAACAATCTAATGTAGTTAAGTCATATACTCATGTTTGAAATTGTATTGAATTTAAAAAAAATTAATTATATTTAAAAAATAATGAGACCTGATGAGCACGGCAAATCAAATCGAAATCGTGCTTGTGAAGAAACTTGGCCACAACTTCTGCACCAAAGGTAAAACTCACACCGCGATCGTTTTCTCCCCACCCCATGGTGTCCTTGTCTGGGTCGGACCTGAAAATCACATTAGGTTATAGGTTAGTTTATAATATATTATAATGATTCATATTGAGATTTTAAAGTTGTAAAGCATTCATATATCATGTTTACCAAAGGAGGTCACACAAAAGTCCCTGGTCAGGAACGTCAGTCGGGCGCATAATTCGCCTAATCTGTTCCATGGATTGAAGATCAGGGCTTAGCCCACCGTGACAGCAGAAGATCTTTTCGTCCACAATGGCCGCCACAGGAAGACAGTTAAAACAATCCGTGAAAGTCTTCCACAATTTGATGTTGTATCTCCGTTTACCTGAAAACATAAACAATCGTTCAAACACGCTCGGTGGAAAAAATTGCTCAACTAATTAATTAAAAATATATGTTTAACTTACATTCATCGTAGAAACCGTAAATTCGGTTGATGCTCGCACACTCGTGATTTCCTCGAAGAAGGAAAAAATTTTCAGGGTACTTGATCTTGTAAGCCAAGAGGAGGCAAATGGTCTCAAGCGACTGCTTCCCTCGATCCACATAATCTCCAAGAAACAGATAATTTGATTCGGGGGGAAATCCCCCGTATTCGAATAGCCGGAGAAGGTCATAGTATTGACCATGAATGTCTCCTGGAAACACAAAGCAATCCGTACTGAATGCCCATAACGAATGAATAAAAAGAAACGTTTAATAAAAAGCTAATAAAACTCTTCCACGACCAATATAATAATTAATAATCACCGCAAATCTTGAGAGGAGCCTCCAACTCGAGTAAAATCGGTTGAGACAAGAAGATTTCTCGGCATTTGAGGCAAAGGTTCCGGATCTCCGTCTCAGTCAGCTGAACATTCTTCCCAGGTCTTGAGCCACGCACTGGACCACACAACCCAGGCATTAATCAAATATTTTCATGAAAGGTAAAAGGAAATAAAACAATTTGATGAAAGATTAATGGAAGGACACCTTTTGATGAAAAGTAAAATATTTGAATAAATGGAATTAAAACATTTCGATGAAAGGCGATTGAAAACGTTTGGTTCATGAGCAAGGAAGGGAGAGTGGCGATGAGGCGCACGTTTAATCACCCAACCCTGCATAGGCTACCCGGGACTTGAGCAGGTCGGGGCAAAGGTGTGGACGGACGACCTTGGATGGTCCGCAGAACAGCACTCCCTGGCCATCAAGTCTTAGGATGAGAAAGTGGGGAGAGGTGCTAATGAGGCTCAAAAGACCAAACGTCTCCTATCCTATACTCTATGCTCTAGCCAGGGAGAGCTCTTGGGAAACGGGGAGCACGAGGGTGCTAGTGGTCATCCGCTCTGGTCACTCATACCTTCCAAGAGGCGGGCGATGATGTTGTCAATGTTGAGCTTGTCAGCTTCTCCCATTTCGGATCCGGAGTCGGACGAAGAGGCGGTTTGGGACGAGCGAACAGCCGCTGAGGAGGGAGAGAGGGAAAATGGCTGGCGCTGACTACCGACGACTCCCTCCACCCACTGACGTCACGGGTGGGTGGCGCCCCCTGGCGGCCCTCCCAAACTCTCCTCAGACCAGCCTTGGCTCTCGCAAGTGCTAGCCCCAGCTCACCTGAGTGAAATAGGAGCCTAGTCGCTGCCCCAGGTTCCCGGAAATTCAATGAACACGCGATCTGGTTGCGATTCACCGGCTTGGAGAGATTGTCCCTGTAACTTCAACACTCTCAAGAGCTCATTGCCAGAGTCGGAAGTCATAGCCAAGAGCGAGCACGATAAGGCCGTGCGGGCCGCGAGTCTCAGACGTCGCAACGACCGCAAGAAACTATTCGTCTTATAATTCTTCATGATGAAAAGGAAAGACACTTGGCCGGAAAGAGCCGGAAAGCAGAAACGACGAGATGGACAAAAGAAGTCCAAGAATCCCAAGAAAGAAGAAGATTCTTCGAGTGAAGACGAACAAGAGGAATTCAGCTTGACCAATAACAGGAAAACTCCGAAAATGGCCAACACCAAGAAGATGCTCTACGTGGTTCTTGAGGAGGCCCGGGTTGAATCGGCCAAGGTCCGGATTTTTTAATTTTTCAATTTAATCCTTAATTCCTAATTGAATAATTGAGTAATGTTATTGCTCTTTGAATTCCCTATATTGTGAACCCGAGACGACATGTCATCACATTAATTTATATTGACTGCGTTTTCTCGAGTCCGTCAATTTAAGATGTAATAAATATTCGTTGTCAGTTAATTACTAATGTAATATTATTTTTTTTTCCTTTCACAGATAGGATCAGACTTCAAGATCCTAAATGGAGAGGAACACAAGGGGTTCATTAGAAGCAAAGAAAGAGACCCTGCTGACTATCGTCCAGACATTACACACCAATGTCTTTTGAACTTGCTGGACTCTCCAATCAACCGGGCTGGAAATTTACGAATCTTCATACACACGTGCAGGAACGTGTTGATCAGGGTCAATCCGCAATGCAGGATTCCCAGAACTTATCCACGCTTTGCAGGACTCATGGGTTTATTATATGACTTATATGAGAATTTAACAGTACTTTAGATTAAACAAGAACAACTAAAGGCTTATAATAAGTGTTATCTTACATATTAATTACTAATCTCCATGTGTTATAAGTTTACTTATAAGTCTAATAATTTTTTTAATTTATTTTTCAGTCCAATTGCTTCAAAAGATGAAGATCAAGGCTGCTAACTCTGATGTGTTGCTTTTGGAGATCATCGCGAATCCAGTTGAGGATTACTTGCCGGTTGACTGCAGAAAGATCACGTTTACGAAAAATTGTCCTCTTCCGGCCTGGCCAAATGCGATTCCAATCGATGATAATCCTGTGGTAGTTGTCATTGGAGCAATGGCATCTGGATCAGTAAGTTGTCCATTTTCTTAACATCAAAATAAATTCAAAATAGTTAGTAAAAATTGATATTTAATATACATTATCCATTAATTTTCATTTTATGTATAATATTTTTCAATGTGATTTTTATTTCTAGATTGAGCCGGATTATTGCAACGAAAAACTTTCAATCAGCAAGTATCCGTTGAGTGCAGCCTTGACATGTGCTAAAATTTGCTCAGGCTTTGAGCAGTTCTGGGGCATTCACTGAAGGATAAAATCTGAGTCCGTTTTATTCAATTCTAGCTTTTGGTTGATGAATGCAATAATGCAAGTTGATCTGACTATGACGAGATATTTAATTTTCCTCACGATCAATTCTTCACATTATATCTAAACTTATTTACACCTTTATATTCATTGGGGACATTAAACACTTATTGGGAAAATTCCTTTTTATTTCTTTAACAACATAATTTCATTTTGTAGTTATACCTTTGCTAGTCCGAGTTTGTTGAGTAGTAAGTTGAGCATCCAGACAGCCGCATTTATCTATTGTCTAGACTTTAAGCAATACTTTAACATTAATATGGTGTCATGAGCATATTAGTTTTTGGAATGCCTTGGTTTGGAATCGGCTTATTTGGCTTAATTGACTGGTTATTAACTAGGTATTCTGCTTTTATTCCATTAGCCATTGAGAATATTTCTTGGTTAAGGGACACACAAATGAACAATATATTTTCGCGTGCAGCCAACTTTTCGATAATGGTTGAAGTCTCAAAAGAATCAAATGTATGCATTGAAATTAAAAAAGTAAATTGTTAATGGTATAAAGATTTGTTTTTTAATCCAACACTCGTTTATTTTTCTATAATTTGAATATAAATATAAAGTTGGTTTAAGATGAATGATAATATGGTAGTAGCTTTACACAATCAAATGCGTTTCTTCAAGTGAATGTGTTGGACAGGGATTCTCAAATACTAATTTTATATTTGAATTTATTATCTGTAGCCATTAACGCTACAATTTCTTAACTAGACTTTTTTATAGTTAAGGATGAAACTCATCAAGTTTCTGACAATTTAAAAATTTTAATATTTAGTGTCATTTAAAATCATACCGTAAAGTACAAAGACAAGTTTTATATACTTACTATTTATTGATATCTTATTTAAATATTTGAACTCTTCTAAAATACATAAATACATATATATAATATACCTTGTTACACATAAATATAAATGTATTTCCTTGAATATAATTTTAACTTTTATTTGTTTAGAAACACATAAAATCATTTCAGATGCTCTAACCCATTGGTTCTCTAATACACAAGGGTGCCTGACCTTCGTAAGTATTAAGTTTTAGATCAATACAACGGAAAATTTAGACGAAGTTTAAAAGTTTGTGTAGATTTCTAAGGGAAAATATAAAAAATGTAAATATATGTTCTTATATGCAAACTCGCGTTTTTTTAATTCAATAACATTTTATTTGAAATGAGAGAAAAAAACAAGCGTTAAAATACAAATAGGACAATAGAAACAACTCTTTCAACACTAACAATCAAGGAAAATATACATGTAGTATTCTAAATAGGAGAACACGACTAATAGACACGAAATTATATGCTGATTAAAAATAAATCAACAACACCTCATTTTCTTAATTACGATTCAAAATTATGTTTATTTATATATGTTTATAATAATGTGTAATCCATGTATCTATATAGGTATTGTTGTGTAAGTGTACTGTAAATACATGTGATGATACCTCAATTCATAATTGACCAAGTTGAGAATGAATAAGAGACTTGAATAATAAAAAAAAACTATGATTAATAATATGTATATAACAAAGATCTTATTTACATTTCGTGAATATCATTTCTTACTTAACTAGCAGATTTATATGAACAAAGAAAAGTCCAGTTGAGACGAAGTGAATATTTTTATAATATTAGCAGGTTCAATTTCGAGAGGTCCAATGAGTAATTTGAAATAAAGGAGAAAAGGGTATAAAATAATTCAGTAATACTGCTCGTATGATTTCATACATATAAATTGAATCCGACGATGTCACACAGTTCTTGTTTAAACATCCTGGTCAATTCCTGGTAGAGAATTCGGTCCTGCCTTCATTCCCATGAGGCGAGTTTGCCCAATTTGCACACCAAGTGCTTGAAAAGATACGTTGTGACTCCTCACCTCCATAGTTAATTTGATGGCGAATCTTGATTTTATCCTGAACAAATTTCTGAATGCTCATCCCAAGCAGCAATCTACAACAAACCCATTTAATTAATTTAAATATTGTTAATCTAGTGAAGTCTATCGTTAATAAAAAAAATATGAAGAAAACTTATTGGCTTTATTATGAATATTTATAAACATTATATTATTTATTGTATGTTATTTTGTAATTTATCAATATAAAGTATATCATGATAATTAAAACATACCTGACATTCACGGGAACAATACCACTGGGAGCTGCAGCCGGCACAGACGAATTGAGCTCTGTTGTTGTTGCAACCTTGACAAAGAGGAACCGTCTCTTCCTCGTCGTCCCGCAATTCCGAGTCGCGATCTCGAGACTAAAGAGTTACACAAACAAGAGTTACAGTGGCCCACACGCGTGAGGTTCTCACTACTTTGGCTGAGGCCAGGAGGTTGGCGAGGGAGAGGCTGTTCTCTTGCGGCATGACCTTGGACGACGAGTGGGAGGAGTCGTCAGATCGGACGCTTCTAGGGGCATTGGTCGACGAGGAGAGGAGTTTCGCCAGCGTGGTGCTCAAGGGACCTTTGGTCGGGTTGACCGCAGGAAGGGTTCGACCTGATTTCCCCGTCGTCACCGCATTCCCTGGTCCGTTCCCTTCTTGGGAGAGTTTCGCCAATGAGATTAGGATCTCTGCGAACCGAATGTTGCTCTGCAGCATCGGCTCCGGCGACGTGCATCCTTTCTTTGAGGTTTTGCTCTTCTCTTCAGAGCCCTTTGTCCTGTTAATTATAAATGCACGTTAGAGTCACTCATTGGGATCATTTCTAGGCTATAAAAAACTAAACTCCCTTCTTAAATCCACGTCAAATATCTACATTTTATAAGCTTGTACCAAATCCAACCAAAACCGAAGCCTGTTAAAGCTGAGTGAGGAGCTATTTATAAATGACGTTTGACCTCTTGTCCTATAGTGAAATCTTGGTTAAAAACTCAAAGTGGAAACTGGTGACAATTATTTTTGAAAAAGGATTCGAATTCAAAGATTTTTAACACAATTTAATGCTTATTCTAATAAGCTTTTAATTTAATAAAGTTAAAAAAAACTTTGAAATTGTTTTTACTAAATTGACAATCACAATAATTACTCATTATGGCCTTATTTAGCTAATGAAATTTTACTTGAAAGTATACTTTTCATGTACATTTTTGGGGCTAAAATATAAATTTCGCAAATTGAATGAATAGCCAAGTGAATGCTAAAGTTTTATAAGCTGCTGCGAGTATTCGAAATCAGAATCACGCCAAAATGAAAAACGCGGACATCGGCCTCTTCTCTCCTGGCCTCAAAGGCCTCTTCAACGCCCGCCCCTTAAACCTCATTTTTCTCGAAGAGGATAAATAATCTTAACTGCCTTGGCTTTTCATTAACTTTGCGCTTTCTCGCAAGAATTTAAGTTAAGAAATAATTCAAAACGTCTTTAAGCGAGCATAAACATTTCCTGCCACTTTTGTATTTACTAAAAAGCCTTTTTCTGCTCCAGGTTTTTCAATGCACACCAAGATTTTGCTTTTCGAGCTTTGAAATGACCAGCTATACAAAGGAGTGTATGAAGGTAGGTGATCTTGTTTGCATAGAACTAGCTGCGTACAAATGTGCACACGTCAAAGAAAAGCGTTTTTTAAATATAGTTACATAAGGTTACACTTGGGAATTTCGGTATTCCAAGAATACATATATTTCTATATTTTAAAATTCTAACAATTGAAAAATAATTAATTTTGAAAGAATTAAAATTCCTAAATGGGTAGAAAACGCGAGTTTACCCTTCTCGAAGAGGGTTGTGCGCATATTACGAAATTTCACTTCTCCTCACCCCACACAAGTATAATGTAACATACAATGCTATATACTATAAGAATAATACAAGTCCTACGTATATATATATATTTAGAATTTTTATGTAACAAAAACCTGTAAAATACGGAATAAAAGTTTGGGCTCTGGTTTGTTCAAAATCAAAATGTCCTTGATCTTCAAATTTAGGTAGGTAAAATTAATAATGTGACCGAAACAAATCAAAGTGAGAGTGGTCAATGACCTGGTTAAAGCCATATTACAATACAGGTAGATGAATTAAAGGTAATTTAATATTTTCTAAATATTTTTTTTAATTCTAATTTTTTTGAAAGCAAAATATTTTTTTAATTTTATACAATTTTTAAAATTATACTTTATAGTTGGCAATTTCTTTTCAAGCCTGTCTCTTTGTGAAAAATTGTTGAATGGCCCTACACATGTTGGAACTATGCGTCAATCTCCGAGAGAATTGTCAATTGAATCTACAATTAAACGTGGTATAACAGAAAATTTTTCAAAATTTCATTTTAATGAAAAATCAAAGATATCACGCTGGTATCCTACAATCCTGACAAGAAAAAAAATGTCACCCTAATATCATCTCAGCATCACAGTAAAGAAGTTCAACCAAACCCACCTTACAAGCTAGAAATTGTTATTCGCTATAACGGAACAAAAGGTGGTGTTAACAGTGGACCAAATGATTGGAGAATATTAATGCAGTAGTCACGTCGTTAGCCAATGAAAACACATTTCCAAATGATAGATGAACGGATTTTTCATTTGCGATGAAAATGTACCCTCATTTTACAAAAAGGACGCCTGAAGAAGATCAACTTTTTTATACGAATTGGGATTTGCCTTGGTTCATGACAATATAATGAGAAGAGCTGCTGAAGTCACAAACCTAAATGTCAAATTTTCAATGAAAGCTTTTGTCAAGGGAACCTGGTCAACCGATATTATCTTTCCAATGCGATTTCAAAGGGATCAACGTACTCGAGGAAGATGCTTTATATGAAAAAAGGAGTCAAGAGCCAAATGCTGAAAATGCCAAGTTTCCATTTGTGCTACACATAGAGTCCTAATTGTTATAAATACAGGCCTTTCTTATAATTGTCAAAGATGTGCATAATGTAGATTATAAATTAACTACTAGTTTTAAAAAATTTTTTTAACAAAATCCTTAATTTTGTCAATTATTCTTTGATAATTCTAGTTTTTATCAAAATTCGTATGACATGCACAGCCCCCTCTCGAAAAGACCACCCCCATAGCGTAATGCTTAAGGTATTGCGTACAATTGTACGCAGCTCGTTTACTTATGACTTCGCGAGATACTAGTTCTTTGAAGGGTTAATTGTTTATTGTATTTAAATAATTATTTTACATCCCTTAACCAAAATTGCTCTGCTTTCAAAGCTTTTAGGGTAAAGAAAGGACAAGCTCTGAAATGAAAATGATCAAAAAGACGAACTCTCCCTCCAAGGGGGCCTCAATTAAAATGAGGAGAATGACGAGAAGTCTCTGAGCGCGGAGAAAAGAAAAGGAGCCAAGCTTTGTAGCTTAATAAATACCGATTGTAGTCGGCAATGATGGACCTGACTTCGACGATGGGCCCTTGCCTTCCCTCTCCAATGACCTTCTGAGACTCGGGTTTGTTGTTCGTGGTCCGATTCCTTTCGCTGAGCTGCTGAAGAGCAATGGAGGCTTTGAACTCTCCGCGACTCGACTCGTCGCTCTTGCTTTTATTCGCCTTTTTGAGGAACGTCTCCGTCTCGAAAATGTCCCGGTCAGTCTTGTCAATATTAGTTTTGACCTGACACGCGGGAGGGCCAATGCTCCTCTTGACATCTGAAACCTTGGCGAGCAAGGTTTTCAAATCGGTAAAGGACTCTGTCCGGTCGGACAACAGGTCAATGTCCCTTTTGATTCTCTCGTAGATGATCTCTTTGATTTTCTTTAGCCGGAGCACGGAATTCCACTCTTTTTCTTTCAACTTCAAGAGGTTGTCCAGGGAGGAGATCTCATTGTCCAGCTGAGTGAGGACTTCGTCTCGGTCGGGCTCTGGCTTCTCCTTTTTCACTTTCGGCTCCTCTTCCCCGTTTTCGACGATGTGGTTGGACTGGGGCTCGCCTCCTTTGCTACTCGTCTCGTTCACTTTGTTGTTCAAGACGTCGCGACTCGAACTCCCCGTGCTGGAGTTGTCACTGCAGTCGCCACTTTCGTAAATGAGCTCCGTTTCCTCGGTCTCCAATTTCAGTCGTTTGCAGAGATTAGGAGAATCCTCCTCAGGCTCCCGTTTTAATTTCGTTGTCACCTCGACTCCTCCACTCCCCTCGCTCCCATCCTCTTCGAACAGCATTTTGGTCCTGAAATAGAAATTTTAGTCGTTAAACCCCCATTTGTTAAATTTCGATAAATTCCCTCCCTCAAATTTACAAATCTCAAATTTAGAAATTTCAATTTACAAAATTAAATAACTCGTCATTATTACTCAATTAACTATGAAAATAAATATATGGAATTAAAATATGGATAATTTCAGAGTGAAATAAATTGGCCATTTGGAAGGTTCTCCGTCTACCAACGTCAATCACGTCTTAAATATCCAATAAGGGAAATAATGAAGCAATAACCGATAGGGTTGAAGAGAAGCTGAAACCGGATGGAGTAAAGTAACTGCTAGGGCTGAATAAAAATGGATGACGACTCAATGGCTAATTCTCCCGAGTCCTTGTATGTAGTTCGACGAAGGAAAGGGACTTTCAGAACCTCTGGGCGTCTTTGCACGAGGACGAGGGGGGAAGCGAGGACGGGAAGTGAGTTTCCATAATTCTTTCACAAAGATGTTTGTGTATGTAAATGAGCGAGGTTCTTTGGGGAGATGATTACATCAGGGATGGAAGGTGAGAAGAAAGGGGGGCTGAGCTCTCAACTCACTCTCATCTGCTTACTAAGCTGGGAACCACACACCAAACACACAAGGGATCGAACCGGAATTTTATTTTTTTTACACAATCGCCCGGGCGGGTGTCGGCGGCTTCGAAAAATCCGAGTTTGGGTTAGCAGGGAGGAGGCGCGCTCGGGAGTTGGCTAGAGGGCAACCTCTGCTTGCTCTTTCACCTTTCTACCTCTCCGACTCTCTCGCGCGAAATCCCCTCCTCCATTGACACCTTGTGAATTCAGGTCAAGCCCTTTCTTTCTCTCGACATGCCTTCGTGAGAACCCTCGCCTCTCAACCATCCTAATTTCCAAATAAAATTCCTCCTCACACTCCCTCAAAGAGCCCCCTTGGAGGCAATGCCCGGGCGGGTAGAATAACTAAAAGGATGAAATGAGGCTTGGAAGCTTTTTACAATTGAGATTTGACATCCTTGTCCTTTGCTTGGGCCATCCTTTTCTTGGATTAATTTTTTATTATTATCACGAACAGTTAATGTTTGCAAAATGAGGATTCGGTTCAATGATCAAGTTTATATGAACAAAGAAATTAAGCGGAGTGCGCGAGGAGTCGGTGCTATTCAAAGCCATTTATGACTACTATGTAAATATCTATGTATTAATGAATGAACGCAGTTTGCTTTCCATGCTGATTAACCATTGCAATGAATAAAGCTTGATGTCTTGATAATATATGCATTCTTGGGTTATGAATTAAATGTGATTTTAATGATAATTAATCTGGTCTATATAATTTCCATATCAAGTATAAATTGATGGATGGAATGATATATTACCAAGTACAGGGTCACCAGTTAGTCTTGCCTAGGGGTCTACAGCCAAAACTACAAATGCCACAACAATATTCTATACACCAATCGAAAGAGCGTCAAAAGTTACATTATTGACATAATTTTCATTAAAATATTCAAATCCTTAAATATTTTAATAATTGAGATTAAAGGAAGGTATTTTCTGAGGTTTTTTCATAGTGACGAGTATGACAGGAATGGTTTTTCCTGAATTTTTCTATCAATTTACATAACAAAAATTAAAATAGTAAATTAATGTTATTAGAAAGCAATTATGACATTCAATTAAGTTTTTACACTAATTAGTGTGTATTATTACGCCATTAGCTTTCCCACATTTTTAATTTGTGTTAACTCAGCACATTAATACATTTCAAAATGCTCTCATAAAATATTTAAACATTTGGCTGTAGATCCCTAGACAATACTAACTGGTGACCCTGTATATGCTTACTACATAATAATGAAGATTTCATACTGGTCAAGCTAATAATCTGCATGGAAGATTTAAATTATAATGATAAGTACGAACTATTTTAATTGTAATTAAAACGAAGTGTATTTTTTATTTGACAATGGAGGTTTCGAGTTTAGATATGTACATTTCCATGTTATCTGATATATATGTATATTGTTATTCAGTCACTCAGCGCAAGCCATTTGGTTTCAAAGTAGAGTAAAAGTCAATAAACTGCATTTGGAATTAATGCTCCAATTCCGCCTACATCACCTTTACTCCATCCACTTTATTTTTAAAAGAGGCTTCTTTCCTTTTTAATGTGTCATTTTTGCACGGTCAAATATTAATTTTGGTTATTTGATACTCTGAGCCGTTACAAGCACATTGAATTGAATAAAATTCCATTAATATAAGTATCATCAATTTAAATAATTCCTAATTAGAAAATAAATATTTATATTTCCATTACTATCATATTTGTTAATATAGAATAACAATTAGATACATGTAATCATCAAAAATAATTCATATTTCTTAATTACTACTAATACTAATTATTACTTACTCTATTATACTTAATTAATACCTTACTATCTGTATAATTATACGGCAGTTTTCTAATTGCAAAAAATTAGTAATCATTACTTACTTTAATATTTATTTTGTATTTAACATATAAACATATAATAGGTTCTATACATTTTAAAACTTTGTGGCTGACTGTATGTATGTGTGATTTGATGTGTGATGTTTAGGTATAATAGTGAAATCCGATAATAAAAATCCATCTTGTACATCCATATTGATAAATAGATTGATACTACACCACACACCAGTGTGATGCGTAGGACGGTATAGGGCAATAGGGTTATACACACTATATTACAATTGACGAAAATATCTGAGTTTGGGGAATTTCAATTTTGTCCTTCCACTCAATTGACACATGAAAATTATTGGATATGGAGGGGAGGAAAACATTTCTTGAGAGAACCTAACTCCTCGGTTGGGAATTTCGGAGCGATCAATAAATCCACGTATTACAGTCCGCTCTCTCCACTATACCATTAAGGTTTCGAACGGATGGCTTTTTGGCCATCCGATCCGAAATTTCGGATCGAATTTGAGAGCAATCCTTATCCGAGCATTTTTGATCGGATCGGATGGACAACAAACCCGTATCCGATCGGATAATACATTTATTCACAAATGTGCAATAAACTTTGGAATTTGATATATAATCATTATATACTTATAATTCATTATATTTCATTATCAAGTAAATACTATTTATATAATTAACCTTTATATTTAAAAAAAAATAAGATAAAAAGTAGGACATTTGATATCTCATAAAGATACCTTTTTAAAATAATTGCATAATAGGTAGTATATGCTCAACTTCTAACAACTCAACAACTTCAATAAGTTTAGTTTAATTCAGGTATTAATAATTCTATAGTCAATAGACAAAAAATATTATATGTAATTATTATGCATTTTATTATAAAAGAATCATTGATTTCAAAGAGAAATTTAGATAAAGACGATTGCTGTTGAGAAGTATTTAATAAATTAAACTTAAAATTGCAATTAAAAATCCAGAAAAGCTCATATTTATTGAAATTTCTGTATATTTCAATGTATCGGATATCCGAGTCAATCCGCTTGGTATCCGATCAGAAAAGTCGGGTCGAATTTCTCTTCAATCCGCATCCGAGTAAAACCACTCGGATCGGATAATTGGGCAATCTGATCTGTATCCGATCCCGATCCGACGGATATCCGAAAATCGATAACCTTAATACGATGTATGTAGGTACGTATACGACTTGTAATTTGTAATATTTCGGATTCTCCCTAAGGGAAATTCGAATGTCCGGGCATCACGAGGCCTCTTAAAGATCAAATCTCATATTTTTCCACTATATTGACATGCATGTGAAATATGTGCATTGAAGGAGTAACATTTATTAAGAACTAGCAATAATATCCCCTTTATAAATAGTCTTTGTCTTGATGAGTAATTAAAATATCACGAAAACGCATCAAATAAACTTAGACTATTCTCAGATTTTCTTTTCTTAGCAAAAATCTGACATATTTTCTAATGTATGACATTGAGTTATTAAATAGTATTAATATGAAAACAATGTGCATTTTAGCTATTAATTACAATGAGTTTCATCCCGCCATCCACCCACTATGTATGTATAGTATATAGAGACATGTTTTAATGCATGTATGGGTATGGGATTTTAATGCATGTATGGGACTATACTTATGGATGGCGGGACCAAGAAGGGAATTTTTTCCGGGGTTGATTGAGACTCTTCTTTATGAAGAGGATGCGGTGTTTAACGTTGCCTAAAATAGATTGGGACGAGTGCTTGGTCACGATGCCCTGTAGTTCCTCTACATATTGTCAAATGTCTGAATGAGTGTGAAAAAGGGAGTCGAGCGATGGACGAGCGCCGGTCGCCAACCTCCGTTTACTCAAGGGGAAAACAAAGTCACGAGGCCCATGACCTTTGACCAAATGAGCCAACCAACGCTGTGAGCTGCATTCTCCCCAACTCTACAAACTCCCTTCGACATTCTCAATCCTTGAAAATATCTTTTACTAAATTCACTTTTTCAATTGACAATTTCGCTCAATTTGGTTCATTCTAAAGTTCATTCTATAGCAATTTAAACTTGAAGTACACTCCAGCACTAAAGGAACCTAACTTAAAGGTAAGATAATGATAATTGGATGAGTAATATTTATTTCTTGGCAGAATCTGAAATATGATATTTTCTTATTTTATTGGCAATCAAAGAACTAGAGTTCTTCGTTCACCAATGCAATCACAATCAGATATTTTTATTTAGTCAATTGAAGCTAAAGGCAAAGTTGAGCCAAATATTTCATTATTAGGAAATTACCTCTACATAAAAAAGGAAATGATTGCTCTAATCCAAAACGAGCATTAACTTGACAGAATTCTTGTTGAACTTATATTTGAATTTTGGATAGAATATATATATGCATTTAGGAAGGAATTAAAACATCTAAGTAGAAGAAGATTAATAAATGCATTGAAGGTACCAAATGATGATTCGTTGTGTATGAAATTGAACGTAGTTTATTTAAGTAAATAACCGAGGAGAACTTTTGAAGGATATAATATTTGAGTGAATTTAACATCCATGGATCATACAGATAAGTATATTATCCAATAAATAGAGAATCAAATGCAATGGTGTAATAACCCTCCATGAACATTTCCACTCCTGATGATGAGGAGGAGGAGGATGGGAGATGACTGGGGATGTCTGTTTGTATAGGAAGCTACCAAGTGGGAAATGAAGAATTAGTATGGAACATACAGTGTCCTACTCACACAATGTAATACACATTCTATCTAGCCGCTATGCCTTGATTCGTACTAATAAAGAGTTAAAAAGATATATATATAAGGTAGAATGAACTCAAGATGGGATTCAGTCCGTACTGGAAACCCAAAGTAAATGTCAAATCACAATGTTTGTAAAATAGTGTTTATCACTATTTCAAACGGTACATTTACTTTTGAATAATTCCAATTTTAAATGAAATTTGCAAATCTCGACCAAGGCATTATTCAAACAGGAGACTTTTACATGGTACTGATATTGGTATGAATATATATGGAGTATGTAGAACTCGGTATGATGATAAAGAGTGCATTTGAGATCAATTGTGTCTTATTTGCTCATCGATATAACATACAACATGAGAATAAAATCTCGCTCTTCCTTCAATGAGGAATGAAAGGAAAATGAGTTTGTCAATATCTCTCATGTGGATATAGGAGCGTATAGATATAGAGTTAAGTGAGGATAGCATGAGAGGTATGTAGCATAGAGAAGGCTATAGAAGTTGTATAGGTAAGTAGTTAACTAAACGGAAGAGTTACGGGTTTGTTATGGTGTTGGTTGGAAGCCGGGTGTGGGAATTTAAACTTGGTGGTGTCAATGAAAGCGGTTAGGGGCAAATGTTGGGTTGACTCACCTTGGGAGGAACGTTGCTGGCAGGAGAGTCGGCGGGGGCCGAAGTTTGAGAATGGGGTCGGGCTGGGTCACGAGAGGATGGATGGGTCTGGGCTTGACGCGTGCGTAAGGTCGGGATCGATTTGTCGGCTCTCTGGCCTCCTGGGTTTTTCCCTCGGCGGGTTTGGGGTCAAGGGTCAAAGAGGGGATCTTGGCAGCAGACCAAGTGCCCTGGAGTCTCGTGAGCTTCACGCCGAGGCGGATTTGCTCCACGCTCACGCCCACAATCAAGTTTCCCTTTAGGACGGTGTTGACGAGGACGGGGCCTCCTTTCATTGCCGGTGGGTCGGCGGGCGGAAAGTCCCCATGGAGGTCCAGAGCGCGGATAGTTCGACGACCACCTCGCTCCACCACTCCAACACAACTACATTGGAGGTGGCGAGTGCGGGGGAGATTGCGCCGTCTCTCCCACTTTGGCCCCGCCGACCTCTGTCAAAACACTAACCAAGCTCAAGACAAATGACAATTAATCCCCTCGACTTCCTAGCCCCATTTTTAGACTCCATTGGCCTAAATATAAGAAGATTTCATACTCGCCATGTCTCATTTATATACACATTAAAGAAACCTGGGTCTCTCTGTTTCTTACATGTTCGACAGTACACGTAACATCTCTAGGTATGTTGATTTGATATGAAAGTAAACGGTAGGCATAATCAAGGACTAATCATGGGATGTCCATGTAGATATTAGAGATGTAATGGAAAGTTATTTAGTAATAAGTTAAATTGTAATTATAGCGAGGCTCTCAAAAACCAAGAGTGGAAGCTGGGTGAGTCTGGAAGGCTTTGTGCATTTAATGTAATCGTGTGCATGTAATAATAATGTCGGGATTTGGCATGCCAATGACCTAATGCGGCTTGTTTCTTTTCCCTCAAAAATATTCATCTGATGTTCTGAAATGTTAATCGTCATTTCACAAACTAACAATTATCAAATAACTTGCACATATCCATTGACTGTAGCTAAAACAAATACAAGAAAATTTGTTAATTGTTAATGAACAGAATGAACTATATATATAGCTTCTATAAAAACGATTTCCAATGAATGAATCCATTTTATTCATTAATTATTATATATTTATATAGGTAATATTGAAAGGAAGAATAAAGATGTTAAATTTTGGGCGACGATAGATCAGCCCAACCAATATCTATCTAATTTCATTATTTTTATTAGGTTGTTAAAGCAAATAAATTAAATTACCCCAAATAAGGTTAAGCTATAAATGTCTATCGAATTAAGTACTATCTAGTTAAGAAGCTAGTTAATATGCATAGTGCTTAAAAAATTAAACAGATAATAGTATAAAACTTTTACGCTGTAAATTTGCAGAATGATTCAGCAGAGAAGCTTATTAAAAACCTTGTTAGATAATGAATTTTATAGATGAACATACATTCAAATCCAATGCAAAAGGCCTCAACCTTTTCACTTGTGTTTTTATACAGAAAGAAAAGATCCAAACCTTGCTTAACTTTTGGAAATAATTTAGGGCAATTTTGCTGAAAGTAAATCAATGAGAATCAATGCGAATCAATGCGAATGCATTAAATATATTTACATTTCTACTGATCATTCGTTATGTACTGTTAAACATGTTTTATATTCACTTAAATGAGAAATCTTTGTTGTTTGCATTTGAGCTTATAAAAAGAGATTACACATATTTTATTGTTGGGTGAACTCTGAGAAAAGCTTGTGAAAAGTAGTTATGAGAGGTTAGTTAATGCGCAAAATTGAAATAAAATTATAAGAACATATATTTATCATTTCGAGAAGCTTGATAAATAATTACGAAATTAACCATAAGTTCACACAAGATAAAAATCCCAAAAACTTTAGAAAATATATATTTCTAATATAACATTATTTTCATTATTTATTAAACAAACGATGTAAAGAGCTCTATCACATGAAATTAAATTTTTTGATTAATCTCTTCATTTTATTTGCTCTGACATTTTTGGAAATTAATATATGTAGTTAATTTATTCAAGTACCTCATTAACCCACTCATGCAAGTACGCAAATATGTGTTCACTTGCCAGATTACACTCAGGAAGATTGTTACGTGTTTTTCAGAAGGCTCGAACTTTTTCTAACGAATCTCACCAATCAATTGAGTAAATTTCTCGCAATTAATTAATATTATTAAAATCGTGCATTTTCAAATTATTATAAATTCTATTTGAATCTCAATGGCAAATTGTTTTCAGATCTCCGATCCTTGTCTCATATAATGTTTACGAACCTCCTAATAAATCGGACAAACCGCCGTTTATGATGACCCATGGACTTCTTGGGTCCAAATTGAATTGGAACACAATTGCAAAAGCAGTTGCCAAAAAGACCAACAGAAGAGTAAGCCATTTGGTTCATAATTGAATAATGAAAAAACGCA
The DNA here is from genome assembly GCA_009869795.1 of Neelides sp. FZ-2019. Taxonomy (NCBI): domain Eukaryota; kingdom Metazoa; phylum Arthropoda; class Collembola; order Neelipleona; family Neelidae; genus Neelides; species Neelides sp. FZ-2019. The sequence continues at coordinate 131,106 of VJMY01000088.1, forward strand.
TTGCTTTTTGTTCATTGAAGGTCATCACCTTCGACGCCAGGAATCACGGGAATAGCCCACACACATCAACTCTTTCTTACAACTCCATGATTGAAGACATTCTGCATCTCAAGACTCATCTAGCCATTGACAAGTTTTCGCTCCTTGGGCACTCAATGGGAGGAAGAACCGTCATGGCTTTGGCCCTAACGCACCCTTCCATAATTGAAAAACTCGTCGTTGTGGACATTTCACCGTATTCTAGTGGCTCTGCTTTTGACAACATAAAAAGTACAAATACATGAACATTTTTAATTACTACAAGCGTATAAATAAAAATTAATAAAAAAATTTATTATCTCTAATTTAACTTAAAATACTCATTATTTTAAGTTAAATTTCAGTATCATTACTAATTATAATTACAAATGTATTATTAATTCCAATATGAAAGAAATCGTCAATTACTGTTGATTTGCTTATTTTAGTTTACATTGACCTGCTCCTTTCAATTGTATTCCCCCCTGGAGTTTCTCTTCCTTCTGCTCGAAAAATGGCTGACGAAATTCTCAAAAACAAAATTGAGGTTACATAATTGTCAACATTTTTCACTATGTAAAAATAATTATATCAATTATATGAGGCCTAACCAGCGTGGTATTGCTAATAAGATTATAAAACATAATAAACTGAGAATTGAATGAAATAGGATTCAGCTATGAGGGCGTTTCTCATGACAAATCTGGCCAAGGACAAAAATAATGAAGTCGCTTGGCTTCCGAATCTTCCATTGATTGCGAGAAGTTTGGGTGAAATCAAGAGTTTTCCCAATGATCTCCTCTCTAAAGTTTGTGATTCGCCGACGTTGTTCATCAAAGGAGATCTTTCTGGATACATTGACTTGGAGCAAATTCCTCACATCAAGAAGAGCTTCCCAAACTCCCAACTCGCCATTCTCAAGAATTGTGGCCATTGGCCACAAGCAGAGAATCCCAACGAGTTTATCAAAATCCTCCTTCCTTTCATCGAGTGAATTGGAGGAATTATCCTAAAATAGTCAATGGTCTTATTGTGAGTCTAATTCATTAATTCGTACTTTTAGTTTAACGAGCATTTATAGACTTCTAGTCAACTTGTTAATTGATGGACTACCAATATAAATAGATTTTAAATGATACAAAAAAGTTACTTATTGAACTCAAAATACATTCAATTTGTATAAACTTTCAAATAATTACCTAATCGAATTGTTATCGCAGATCCGTAGTTGTCATTTAACTTAATTTTAACTTCTGAAATTACTGGTTGTATATTTATTAGTTTTCAAAAAATAAACATGTATGTTATTAAGATGATTACGTTTGCAATTGCATATTTTTTCTATTCAATTCCTAAAATCACCGTGGAGTGTTGCAGGCACTTATCGTTAGCTACTACTTATATAATTAAATTGTAAGTTCTTTGCTTTATGGTTATTGTGCAAATTTTTTAATTATACCAATCAATATACTGTCAGTAAACCTTATAAAAGAAAGTCATTGGTAAGCTATTTAGGTTACATTACTATTTAAATAGTAGGTATATATACATATTTATAGTTTAGTACATAGTTTCATCTTTATTCAAATTGGCTTTCATTGACAAGGAATGAATGTGTCATGTGTCATACAATAATTTAAAAATAATAAATTAAGCTAGGAACTAAAAAAAGGGATTAAATGCGGTTTAGAAATTACCCTAAAAGAGTAATTTATACAATTATACGTGTAAAGATAAATATACTTGATAAAATAATCAAACGTCAGAGTGATTCGTTAAAGCCCTTTTAACTCTTCAATTAAAGCCAAAATTAGAATCTTATTTTCACAATCATAATATCTTCACACATATATTCAATCTACAATTTTACATTTCCTAAAGACATTTAGAGCATGCGATTATTTGTTAAGTTGCAAATATGATTGTTATCTTCCAAGGCATCACGTTCACTTTTAAAACTTGTCGATTCTTTATTAACTATTTTCATTATCTGTTCTTAATCTTCTTAAGACTTTTGTCGCTTCGTTGGTACTAATAAATATACTATTAAAATATTAAATAGTTAAGTATACATATATTTATATGACTAAGTGCATGATGCAGATCTTATTATTTTTATAATCTAGATATTTAAAATTATGGCTACTTTATCGTTCGCTTATATTTTATATACATCATCTCGATTGGCTAGCAGTTTTGTTAACTTTACAAATATGTTAGTAATAATTCTATATTTACTTACAATTTGTTAGATCAGAAAAATTTCAATTATCAAGTTTTGAACAATAAAATTTTTGAGAGAAAAACAAGAAATTTTTAATAAATTTTAATTAAACCATTTAAATAATAAAAATATTCGAAATTAGTTCAGTTAAATAGAATTTTTGCGAATTAAAAATCAGCGTGTGAGGTCAAAGAGCGATTTTTGAATTTCTTTGTTGACTTCACTGGGATGCGGAGATTCTTCAAGAACCCAAGTTTCATCCGTTGTTTCCAGCTTCTCTCGGCATATTGGACACGTCTTATGACTCACGTTCCTACCAACATTCATTTTTAATTAATATTTTTTAATTTAAAAGACAAATAATTTAGCTGATACATAATGCGTAAAATTATTCTAACCATTGTTCAATGCAAGCAAGACAGTAAGAATGAGCGCATGGGAGTGAAACTTCAGGTTTTCGTTCCATGCAAATGCAACACTCAGGTTCTTCTGCAGTGGATTTGTCGAGAAACACCGAAGCGTCCATTGCAGGGGCAACACCAGCCTCTCGAGCCCTCAGTTGTTGTTCCATGGTGTTGTACACCTTCAAATTAGTAAATTCATTAACTGATGTCAATCCTTTGATCATTTTGCGCATGTTTAGAAATTGGCGAAGAGAATTACTTGTAAGAATTGCTTTAAGGTCAATTCTCGTGTTTTCTCCGGTTTTTGACATTGGGGGTCAACTTTGTTGCATTTGATCCGGACGGTTCCTTTCCACAGGACGCTTTTGTCCGTTCCACTTTTCACTTCAAAGGTCAACTGCTTCCCATTGCAATCCACAAATTTCTCTGACCTAAATTTTTAACATGATTGTATATTTAATTACTTCGATTATTTTATTAATCACAAATTAAAAAAATAAATTAAAAATATGACAATCAGATGATGAATTCCTTACAATGTGTTTAACTCTTCAATCTTCTTATGAAGTTCGTCGTAGGTGAGTAAAGTGAGTTGTCGCAGGGTGCTCGAGTGTCTCCGAATTTGCTCGTGAAGGAAATCAAGTTCGTTCCCAATTGGGTCGCGATTCGTCTCCAGACTCGTGGATTGACCCATCATTGATTTAACTATTAACTATTGATTTTAATTCTAAATATTTAAAAAATTCGTGTTCATCTCAACTTAATATTAAGCTAGAGATCAACTCCAAAAGACAATATATGACAGACACTGGTTCAAATTTACTGAATCAAAGGTCAATAGGTTTTTTAGTCATTATTGACCATGGTTTGTAAGAGAAACGAAGAATTGGAATCTGGATGATGGATCTTTCATATTTGATCAATTGATCTGAAGATGAATTGAGCTCCGGTCCGTTTGAAATCTGCACCTTGCCTGAATGCGGGAAGTTCAAGGAGAGGCCAGAAGAATCCCATTTGCAAAAATTTTAGTCAAATTTGTCATTTAGGAATATGGCGGCCGCAATTTCCGAAATCCTCCTTAAAAAGTCGAGTAAGTCTTAAGTTTCATTAATTTAACCTTATGACCCAAATACAATTTAAGGGCCAATATTCAAGGAAACCTTTTTCATTTTTGATTTCATTTTCAAGAGGGCCTTTTTGGACTTTAATTAATTTAACGAACTTTTAATATGCTTGAACTGTGAGTTCAAGAGATATCGTAAATAAGAATTGTAATTCTGAATAACTTGACATGTCAATTGTTGAAGGGAACGGAGGAATTTTGTTTGCGAACCGTCCTGGGGTTGTGGCCGCAAAATTCTCTACAGATTCTCCCAAGCAGAATGAAACCGCGTCAAAAAATCTGCTTTTCAACCCCAAACTTGGGTCGATGAAACGAGGAACCGGAGGTCGATCTTCCTTCAATGGAGTCGTCGCTACGGTGTTCGGAGCCTCCGGCTTTGTCGGAAGATACGTCTGCAATAGACTTGGAAAAATTGGAAGTCAAGTAAGGAAGTTTCTCTTGTATGATTCTGCATTAAACTTGTGATTAAATTATGTAACATTAATCAGGTTAAATTATGTTTATTATCTTATTTGATGTAGATATCAATCAATTTCAGTTAATCAAATGAGAATTCTGCTTTGAATTTTATTTAACTTAGGTGATCATCCCATACAGAGGAGATCATTATACTTTGATGCCGTTAAAGCTCGTGGGAGATTTGGGCCAAGTCCTTTTCTTTCAATACAATCTCCGGGACGAAGAGTCAATCACAAAAGTATAGGATTTAATGTCATTCAAAACTCCTGATACAATTTGTGAAATTATTAAAATTTCATATCCATAATTAATATATTGACTAGGCGATGAAATATTCGAACGTCGTTGTGAATTTGGTTGGCCGAGATTGGGAAACTAAGAATTATAAATTTAATGATGTGAATGTGACTGGGGCTCGGACAATCGCGAGACTTGCGAGGGAAGCTGGTGTCAAGCGACTTATTCATTTCTCTGCACTTTGTGCTTCTCCCGATCCTCCGGTATTTTGTCTTATTTTCTAATCAATTCTCAAGTTAGGAATTTAATTGAACAGGGCTTATGTATGAATTGATTATGAATTGTTGATTTTTTAATTATTCTAACATGGATTAATTTCCGTGGGTTTAGGCAATGATTTTACCTAATGGGTCGGAGTATGCGAAGACTAAGTACTACGGCGAATTGGCCGTGAAGGAGGAATTCCCCACAGCGACTATCTTTCGACCTTCTGACATCTACGGTGCTGAAGACCGATTTCTCCGCTACTACGCTCACATTTGGCGGCGTCAACTCAAACAGATGCCTCTTTGGGCCAAGGGGATGAAAACGGAGAAGCAGCCTGTGCACGTCGGAGACGTTGCTCAAGCTGTCGTCAACGCCATTCGAGATCCCGAATCACAAGGGAAAACTTACGACATTGTTGGGCCTGATCGTTGGACGCTTCATGACCTCGTCGACTGGATGTTGGAATCACAACGGAGGTCCAAGGAAGATGGATACAAAATTGTGGACCTCAAGTGGAATATCCCATTTAGACTCAGAATCACTGGCACTGAGTTCATTTGTCCATCTCACCCGGTCGCAAATCTTGGCTGGGACAAGATTGAACGGGTAATCTTGAATGATTTGTCTCATATCAAATGATATTTATATTGAAATAATGCTATTTATATTTAAACAATTAAGTTAATAAACAAAATAATTAAATCCAGGATCACATGTCTGACATTGTGAATCGCAAACATGGAAAGCTTGAAGATCTGGGCGTGACTCCAACACAGCTCGCTGATCGGCTTGATTTTGAGCTTCAGGGTCATAGAAATTACTCTGACTATGATGATGATGTTGGTGAATTTCCGAAGCCAGAGCCGCCAGCGCCCATTAAGAGCGTTTACCTTCGATAAATGAAATAAACACAAGTTGTATGATTAACCTGTAGAGTCCATGAAATAAATAAACGTCTTAATCTTCCAATGTGATTCCATTTTTATAATTATTAAGTTTATTCTCTCATCTTAAATCCTATCCACAAACTATGTTCATATTATAATAAATTATGGAATTATGATTACTAGGGATGGAGCGAATGCGAATACTATTCGGTATTCGCATACGAATAAGAATATTCGCTTCGTATTCGTTCGTTTCATTTTTAACTATTCGGTACTATTCGGCGAAAATTCGCTTAAATAATTTGCATAAAACGTTGTTGTTTGTTATTTTCAAATTTTAGGTTTATTTCAATACCAGATTTGTGCTAAATAAACGTATTTAATTGATTCAAATTGTTATAAATTAAAAATTCATATAAACAAATTCATATAACAACAAAAGGGGTCAGAGTAATTAATAATAATTTAGCTTAAATTGACTAATGAGTGAATGAGTTCGATGATGGAAGTAAAATACAATGAAGTATGATGCAATGTGATTGCGCGAACTTTAAAAGTACAACGTTTGTAATATAGTTTTGTATGAATATCTTATACGAATATTACCCGAATTATTCACATTCGGCGAATAGAGAAACTTGACTATTCGCTATTCGCCGAATAGTTAAAAAGTGACATTCGCTCCATCCCTAATGATTATCCTGAGTCAATGGTGTGTAAATATGATTATTTGAGAGGATGAGCTGCTTTAAGTAAAAAAAAAAAGAAAAATTATATCTGAGAAATACGAAGTTTATTAATTCATTTCTTAGGAAGTTAATTACATTACAGAAAATATTAATGGAGCGGCATACAAAATTCTACACATGAAATAACGGAAGTCATTTCTTGATGAGCTCATCAAACCATTAGAAATAATGATACGGAGAGAGATAAATCCGAAAGGCTGAAGAGAAGTCTATGAGAGGTATGATGGGGCGGCGGCTGCTTCGAATCGCTTGGTGAGCTGGTCAAAGGTGAATTTCACGAACGTGTCGTATTGCTCGGCGAGCTTGGTTGTCAACACTTGCTCGTAGGCTTCTCTCAGCACTTCCTCGCGCTCCTTCAACATGCGCTCGCAGATGAGCCCGACTTGGCTGAAGGTGAAGATGGGTCGGTCTCGGCCGGTGTCCCTGGGAGGGCTGGCCATCCCTTCGCTCATGTCGGACGGACTTCCCTGGGACTGACGAGGCGGACTGAAGGGGCCGTAGAGTTGCTTTCGACGTTGAAGTCGGCGAATCTCTTCTTTGATATTCGTCGTCACGAGATCGGACGAGAAGGCGGGCGAGGCCTCGAGGAATGCCGACTCTTCTCTCCGACTCCCGCCGATATCGTTGGCGGAAGGAGGAATCCCAGCGCATCGTCGACGCTTCTGAGCTCGCGGTGGAGAATGAACAGGGTCGAGGTCAAGACTCCGCTTCAACGTCGCACACGCCATTTTATAATCTCTGAAATTCACATTTCAACACAATTATTCATTAACTGACTGTTACACTCATTTAAGGATCCTTTGCAGTATCAAAGTCCATTGGGAGCTCCATAATTAGACAGATTTTGAATGAATAAATGTGGAATTTAACGACGTCTAGAAAGTTTTAGCTTTCTATGTGGCTGGGTTTAAAGACGGCCATTTTTATTATTTCTCAATTTAAATAAAAAGTCTCTTCTCTAACCCAGTAATTCCTCAAAAAAGGCCTAGACATTTTGAAACACTCAATTTTAAAAAAATAAATTAAAAAATGATTTCCAGTACCCTCATTCAAAAATTATGAATCGAGCAATTAAATTATAAAATGAACTTCATAATACTATTAGATTTTCATAAAGGGGGTCATTGAATGGGGAATTGTGTAATGGAGTGAACCTGCTTTGAACCTCGGGTCAAATTGAAATCAGAGGGTTGAACTGGTTGGAGGATGGGAGGAGGAGAAACTGGTAGAGAGAATGACGATAAAAAACCATGGATGTGGGATGACCATGGGAGACGTTTGAAAGGCTGAGGTGTGCTAGAGGGGTCAAAGACTCCTTGGGTCCTCTAGAGACTGGAGGCCCTTGAAGGACACGGGATGGGAAGTGGACTGACCTTCGGCGGGTGCGGCTTAAGGAGTTAGGGCGTGATCGAGGCCCGATTCGGGAGCGTGGTAGGCTTACTAGGGCGAGTCGTGAATTGAGGCGAGGAGTCGTTGAGCAACGGGAGTTTGGGGATTTCAGCTGACAGAACATTCGGCCCCCAACTCACTCGCGCCAACGACGAATCCACCAGGTGAGCAGCACGAGATCTCCTGCAATCAACAAACTCCCTGGTACCATTTCATACAGGCCTATTACCTCGCTACTTCTTACCATTATTTGACTCTTTCTTGGTGGAGTTTGACTTCTGGATAAGTCAAGTTTCCTCACTACACGTTCACTATTTTTTTTACTTAAGATTTAATTGTCATTTACGTAGATATTAGCTCATTACTTGTACACATTAGTACCTAATACCGGTGAGGCGAGATTAAAGATATTGAAAGGTAAGATTATTTCTTCTCCTTGTTTAAACCAACATTTGCATTATATTCAAGAGTGGTGATTATTCGTGGTTGTACTAATTATAAGGATTTATTTATTCAATCAAAGGTCGAGACAATTTTCATCGGGAATATGTCTTTATCGTACACGAAAGTTTGCGAATTCCTCCTGGAAGATTTTTTCGGAAAAGGTTGCAAAGAGGTCGGAGCAGTCCTTATGAAGTATGGAAGGCTGACCTTCACTGGGGTTGTTAAGAAATCCAATCTTTCTGTACTACAAGTAAGATACGTTATTATTTATACCGTTCTTCTATCGGATAGTGTACTTATAGTTAATCGTTTCCTTAATTACTTTAAAAATTCTCCTTTAAATCAACAAAGCAAATGGAATATAACTTGATAGACTAAACCAAGATTTTATGTTTAGGTTCAAAAGGCATTAAGAACTTTGGTTCATCACAATGTTGTGATCTTTGAGTCGACTTCTGGCTACACCAGTCCACTTTATAGAGTCCTCGTTATGCGTGTTATGGACATCCTCAACTTCCCAAGGTCATTTTTATATTTTATTAAGATAAATGTTAAACCTTTTGGCAATAAAACACTAACATATTTATAATGGTCTCTCTTTGTATTTTCATCCAATCTTATCCTTTGTTAATGTTCTCATTAACCTCATAAATAAAAAATTACAATTACATAGAAATTACAAACCAGTTATTTTCATTTTTTGAAACTTAAGATATTTCGAGTTATTACATATGAAATTTGGAATCGAACAAAGAAAACAACTTCAAGAGGTCATTCATGGAGGTCAAGTTTGCTTGTCGAGACTTTTGTTCATCTTTGGATTCAAGTACAATCGAACCGGTATTGCTGCCGATGAAGAGGAGCTCGCTGATCGCCTCCTTTGTTACGTCAACGGTCTCAAATCCCTGGCACAGGGTCGATTCATTATCAGATGTGAAGCCTTGACTGAAGACCATGATGCCCTTGTTCCGCTTCTCGAACCCTGGGAGGATCCCTTTGAAATGCCCAACCTCGAATACAAGATGCTCACGAAGAAATTGATACTCGGGCAAAAGGAATACGCCGAGTGTCCAGACTCCCACATTTACTGGAGAATTAACTATGATGAGCTCCGGATCGAATATAGGAATTCCATTCTTGGTAGTTACTTCAGCGAGAAGTTTATGGACATTGTGGAACCTTCGGTATTTGCGGCACTCCTAAAGCACGACCCTGGATGTGAAGAAGCTTGGAAAAGAGCCACAGTTCTCAGAAGTTTACGCGAAATAAAGGATATTCTTAAATCAGATGGTGATCATGATTCGACAACTGCGTCTTTCGCACACGAGCACCTTGAAGTCCTGGGTAAGATTGGAGTTTTAATTATTCAGTGACTTTAACTTTTTAATTAATCGCTCATTTTTATAAAACATGATTTTATTTATTGATGATGTGATTTTGTAGTGACTTTGTCTGACGGTGTGATAGTGAGGAAACCTGCAAATGAGGGGGGTTTCAGTTATTGCGTGGATTTGCGAAAAGCCTTCACTGATCTCATGTGGACCATCATTGAAAAGGTCGTGCTCGAGAAGCACGGTTACTGCGCTGCGAGGATCTTCAGCCTCATACGGAGAAAGAAGTTTGTAACCCAGGAGATGATCAATGAGAAAGGAATGATTTCGTCAAAGGAGGCAAAAAACATTACTTACATCCTCATTCATGGGAAATTCATTACAATGAAGGAAATTAGGAAAACGTATACCATGGCTTCCGCTGGGACTTGTTCTTATGTCTTTACAGTCAATACACAATGTGTAAGTTCATTTGGAAAAATGCTGACAAATATAGTTAGCATAGGTCTAAATACCAATTTTGTTTATTGTACCTATCATTAGAAACCTAATTTTATTTTTAATTTAAAATAGGAATCAAAAGGAAAATTGATTTTTGTAAAACTTTTGGTTGTTTGTAGGTTGTTCAAGCCACGTTAACACTTTTATATAAAGGGATTACTAATTCAAGATTAAGATGTGATGCAGAAAAATCGAAACATACCGATGCCCTTTTAAAAGAAGAGAAAATTAATCGAATTCTATCAAACATGTTATTACAGAAATGCACCGAAGCACAACTTAACGACGTGAGTCGATCAAATTCCTATAAATCGTCTTTAAATAAATAATTTAACTCTAACACATCTAGTGATAGATGTCTTCATGTTAAAGCATATAATTATTAATTAAATTGACTTTTTCACTATTAATTTTAGGTTCGAAGTTTGGTGACTCCTCCCGAGTTAGAAATCTTGCGAAAAGTTCATGGGGCTATAGAGAAGCTTATGAAAGGGATTTTCAATCTCTCGGAATCTGCATACATTTTGGAAATGTACAAGCATTTCATCAAAGATCCTATCGCTCTCAAAAAATTTCCAAAAACAAAAACCTAATTCCATCGCGAACATTTTATTTTTTATCACAACATATACATACATTTTAGGTATATATTATTTAAAATACCTATATTTATTTTCTTCCTTTCATATCCACACTAACAATAAGAAATCAACACACGCAAATTGAGATTTCAGACATTATATTCGAGACTATCAATTTGATATAAAATATTTTTTAATCAAGATACCTACGTATTCCTATACGTATCTAAGAATGTATAACTCCTGTACATCAAAATATGTATCTATGTAGATAAAAAGAAACATTAAAAAGTCAAATGCTCAATAATATCTTTTATATATGTATATTTTCCTCTATATGCATGGCTCATTGACCAACGGATGCCATTTGATCAAATTATATGGTAATAAAGCTGAAGCTCTCCAGCATCATGAGCAAATAATTACTAAATATCATTATTTGTAGATCTCTTCGTGGGGGAATATAAAGGAAGAATGGGTTCGTCGAAGCCTTAAAGTTCAAGGGAGTTAAAAAGAACGGGGTATTCGTGTTTGGTGTATAGTCGACGTTGCCATTCGCCGGGGAGACCCCGTTGCCACCCTCGTATAGGAAAAGGGGCGTGGAAGGATGGTGGCGCTTGAAGTCGCATCGAGGAGCGGCTGCATCATTACGTGAGCCAGTCTCCCCACAACGGTGGTGGATTTCGCCACTCGCCGTCCCCGGTCAACACGCCTATTTGACCTCCCCGACCCGGGAGTTAAGGATTCACCATGCCCGCCGCCCGCGGCGATGGCATGCGGGGACTCGCCGTCTTCATCTCCGACATACGGAATTGTAAGTTGAGATTCGGCCAAAACCCTGGACCGACCCTCGCTCTTTCATACGTGTGTGATCTTCTTCTGCTTGACGTCTCAGCGGCTCAATGTCCAAAAGGGGCGTTTTTCTATTCCCTTTTTACATATTAAATGGGCCAAGGACCATTGAACTCGTCATTCATTTCTTGAATGGGCCGTTGGATGACATACGGAACAATCGCTCCTTCCCGCGATCACAAGATCTATCTCTTTTATGACAGTCTTGTACGAGAAGGAGGCCGCTGAGCGATCCAAAATATTCCAATTTAGCTCATGTCTTGTAAATGTATGGTCTTAATGCATTTCTTGTTCCCCTATGTGTAGGTAAAAGCAAGGAGGCGGAAATCAAAAGGATAAATAAGGAATTGGCAAACATTAGAAGTAAATTTAAAGGTGATAAAACCCTCGATGGGTACCAGAAAAAGAAATACGTCTGTAAATTATTATTTATATTTCTCCTTGGCCATGATATTGATTTTGGCCATATGGAAGCTGTCAATCTCCTCTCATCAAATAAATACACAGAGAAACAAATCGTAAGTCCCTTCACTCACATATTATTAAATGTGTATATTGAAATATGCATTTGAATTGGGTTTCCGCTGAAGATTCTTAAAATTTGTTTTTTTTCTTTCAGGGTTACTTGTTCATATCTGTATTAGTAAATACGAACAGTGATTTGATCCGCTTGATAATCCAAAGCATCAAGAACGATTTGACTTCCCGGAATCCTATTCATGTCAACTTGGCTCTGCAGTGCATCGCCAACATTGGAAGCAAAGACATGGCCGAGGCCTTCTCCACAGACATTCCACGCTTGCTTGTGTCAGGGTAAGGGGAATTGGGCCAACTGGCACTTCATTTACTTAGCTCATTAACTAATGGGATGAATGTACAACAGAGAGACGATCGACGTTGTGAAGCAATCTGCTGCGCTCTGTCTCCTACGGCTCTTCCGGACTCATCCTGAAATCATTCCAAGTGGCGAGTGGACTTCGAGGATCATCCATCTGCTCAACGACCAGCATATGGGGGTCGTTACGGCGGCTTCTTCTCTCATTGAAGCTCTCGTCAAACGATCTCCAGACGAGTATAAAGGCTGTGTCTCTCTCGCCGTCTCAAGACTCAGCCGAGTAAGTTCATGCACTCATACCCCATGATTCCAAAATAAGACAATAATCTAATTCTAAACTACTTGAAATCATTTTAAATAAACTATTGATAACCTATATTAATAGTTTTTGACCAAAAATTATACTAACCTAATTTTCATTTAATAAATATTTCCCGCGCATTCTAGCACAAATCGTAACAATTGACTATAGTAGGATTATTTTTAATTTATAGATTGTAACTTCCAGCTACACTGATTTACAAGATTACACATATTATTTTGTTCCGGCACCCTGGCTCTCTGTCAAGCTCTTGAGATTGTTACAAAATTATCCGCCTCCAGGTAAAGAGCACATTTCAATCAATCTCAATCAGTTGGAAAATCAAACGATTTTTAACATTACCTAATTTGTATGGCTAATCCCAGATGATCCTGGAGTGAGAGGGAGACTCAATGAGTGTTTGGAGACCATTTTGAACAAGGCACAAGAGCCGCCGAAGTCAAAGAAGGTTCAGCATTCAAATGCCAAAAACGCCGTACTCTTCGAAGCCATCAGTTTGATCATTCATTCGGATAGTGAACCTAATCTCTTGGTCCGAGCATGCAATCAACTTGGGCAATTTCTCTCTCATCGAGAAACGAATTTGCGGTACTTGGCTCTCGAGTCCATGTGTCTCCTCGCCACGTCTGAGTTCTCACACGAGGCAGTGAAGAAACACCAAGAGACGGTCATCAATGCCCTTAAGGTTCCCAATACATTTAATAAAGCAGTTCCTTCCTATTGTTGGTCGAGGTGATAAGGAGGATGAAAAGCTCGTTTAATCTTACCCAAATGAAATGGTTTTGTGCAGACGGAGAGGGACGTTAGTGTGAGGCAGAGGGCGGTGGACCTCCTCTATGCCATGTGCGATCGGAGCAATGCGGAGGAAATCGTACAAGAAATGTTGAATTACCTCGAAACGGCCGACTACTCTATCCGTGAAGAAATGGTCCTCAAAGTGGCGATCTTGGCTGAGAAATACGCGACGGACTATTCATGGTACGTGGACGTGATTCTGAACCTCATCCGAATAGCGGGCGATCACGTCTCTGAAGAGGTCTGGTACAGAGTCATTCAGATCGTCGTAAACCGCGAAGACGTCCAAGGTAAGACGAAGGAGGAATTCATGGGCCGCCTACTCAACTTGTCCGCTCTCCCACAGGCTACGCTGCCAAGACGGTGTTTGAAGCCTTGCAAGCCCCAGCTTGCCACGAAAACATGGTTAAAGTGGGAGGATACATCTTGGGGGAGTTTGGGAATTTGATAGCAGGGGACTCGCGCTCGTCGCCGTCGGTCCAGTTCCGCCTCCTTCATTCCAAATATCACTTGTGTTCTGTGGCCACGCGGGCGCTCCTCCTCTCGACCTACATCAAATTTGTGAACTTGTTCCCGGAAATCAAGAATCAAATTCAGGACGTGTTCAGGCAAGACAGCAACATCCGTTCCTCGGACGCCGAGTTGCAGCAGAGAGCATCTGAATATCTGAGATTGAGCGTCGTAGCCTCGACGGATGTCTTGGTCAGCTTACACATTTCCAAACTCATTTTTAAACAAACTAAGCATTTTATCCAGTAACTTTTTATTGTTTTTATTTTTATTTATAATTGCTTTAATTCCATGCATTGAGTATAAAACGAACATTGAATTATTCTAGATTTTAATGTTTTAATCTAGTTCAATAAATAATTTTTATTCAAAATTTTTATTGAATTATTCTAATTGTGAGATTGAAATTGATTTTTCATTTTTTGTTTAAATAGGCGACTGTGTTGGAGGAAATGCCACCGTTTCCGGAACGGGAATCCTCGATTTTGGCTATTTTGAAGAAGAAGAAGCCTGGGAGGGTGGCTGAGCCGCTGGACATGGCTAGTCAAGGGAAGGAAATGGGAACTGGCGGTCCCTCCCCTGTGGTCATTCACAAGAGTCAGCCCAACGGGCAGACGGACCTCCTTGTCGACGTCCTCGAAGATCCTTATGGGGCGGGTCACGGGGGTTTGATGTCCTCACCAATGCAGAACAGCGTGGGGAGCGGAGGGATGGGGAATTTGGGGGGTCCCCAATCCTCGACGCCGACGATTTCTGAGCCAGTCGACAACTTGAAGAAGCTTGTGTGGAAGAACAACGGCGTCCTATTTGAAAACGATCTGCTCCAAATAGGCGTGAAGGCTGAGTATAGGCTCAATCTCGGCCGAATGACTCTTTTCTACGGGAACAAAACCGCCTTCCCTATGCTGGTAACTTTTCATGTACAATTCAAAAGAGGTCATGGAAAATTCCCATTATTCATCCAGCATTTCATTCATTTTCCAGCATTTTAATCCAACTATTGTAACTGGAGCGGACCTTTCTACTAAAATATCAGTCCAAGTTAAAACAGTGGATTCAACAGTGGAAGCCGGAGCTCAGGTTCAGCAGAGCATCAACATTGAATGCTTTGAAGACTTTATCGGTTTGTTACCTTTCATCTTTTCTTTGAAGTCAATCTTTGTTTTCTTGGGTTCTAATATATTTTTTTATTTTAGAGCAACCTAGTCTCATCGTGACTTTTCTCTACAATAATGTGCAGCAAAAACTGAATCTCAAATTGCCATTGACCATTAACAAATTTTTTGAGTCGACGGATATGAACGGAGATACTTTTTTTGCTCGATGGAAAAATCTCGGCGGGTACGACAATCTTTTTTACTACTTTAATTCTCAAATCAAAAATTGAACTTTTTAAAAAGACATTTTTAAGTAGCTTCTGATTTTATGGAATCTTATTTATTTTACATTTTTGAGATTTGATATGATAATTGGACGTTGATATTAAAGAGAGAAATTGAAATGTTCAGGGCTCAACAAGAAACTCAAAGGATCTTCAAAGCAACTCATCCAATGGACATGAGCGCCACTGCGGCGAAACTTTCGGGTTTCGGAATGCAACTTCTGAAGGGAGTCGATCCGAATCCGGATAACTTCGTCTGTGCAGCAATTCTTCACACGAAAACTCAGCAGATTGGATGTCTACTAAGGCTTGAGCCCAATCGTCAAGCTATGGTATTTCCGCCCAAATGTTCACACGCTAACTTTCTATAATTCTGAATGATCCCTTCTCATGAGCTTCGTCTCTTTTAGATGTACCGGTTGACGGTCCGGGCGAGTAAGGAGAGCGTATCAAAACAAACTAGCGAGCTGCTCGGGGATTACTTTTGAATTTTTTCGGTTTTCTTTTGTTGATGATGGAAATTCCACTTGACCTATTCTTTAAGAGAAAGGTGAATAAATGCATGCATCTTATATACTATTATAAATTATATATTAAATAAATGAATATGTGCATATTAAAAATAACCATTTACAAAATATGTGCATACTGCCAATTGTGGGAGAAGATGCAGATGCAGGAAAAAATAATGATTTCCAAAACTCGATTGTAAACACAAAACTGAATCACAAATTTATCGAAAAAATTAAGTATCAAGCGATTTTATTATTATGAATACTGTGAATCCGCACGTAGCTGAAATAAGAAATTATATTTCGTTTTTTGTTTAAATTCCAATTTATGAAGACCCTTGATTTAATTTAAGGTTCAATTTAAGTTTAGGAAACGATGTTAAAGATATCCGTTACAATCCCTATATACCTATACAATAGCTTAAGAATAAGTGAGAATGTATCTAATAGTTGGAATTTGAAAGTAATTATATTCAAAAGCCTATTTAGCCCTAGCGTAAACATGGAGAAAGTAAACAATCAAAGAAGCTAATGAAGAAGAGCAAATGGACTTTTACTCAGCATCAAAAATTCATCCTCATTCATTCACATGCATCTTCTATTTAGTTATTTTGGATTTTTCATATATTTTTTACTCGAGATTTCAGACTAATTAATCACAAGAGTTTTGAAAAAATCCATTTTATTGGCTCATAAATCTACATTCCTAATGACAAATTTTGAGAAGTGACCGTGAAGGACCGACCTCAGGCCAGCCAAGGACAATGAAGACAAAAGACGAAGCTCTGGAAACCCCAGTGTTTTTCTCTATAATAGTAAGAAACATTCCGTCGAATTTATTTCAAATCTTAATCTCATCGCTGCCCGATCTTACCATTCGCTTTTGCCCACACAGACGCTATGAATTAATTAATTAGTAATGAAATAAACTAGAAAATACTTACTATCCATGGTATTATATTATATAGTTAGTACATATTATATTGTCAGACTGCGTGTGATTAAGCTCTTATTGGTGGGTTTTAAGGATTGGTTGTCGAGGGGTCTTAGCGTCCCTATGGATTAACCCATTTGAGAGAAAAATGAACAAGGGCCCTGGTTCAATCTGGGTGGTTTTCTTACAGACCGAGTCCTCATGGACAAATAGGAGAAATGTGTGATGAGGGACGAAGGAGAGGAATTAGTTTAGTTGTAGCCAATAAAGACGTCAGGTATTCCAGAGGTTTTCCTCGAACTCCCTTCGTTGATAGACGAATTTCTGGTTCGGTTGAGAATCTTGAGAGGAACAAAAAAATAATTTTTGACTCACTAGTGAAGAAAAGTTCTTCAGGCCTTGATTATGAGTTTAATGAGTCGTCCTTCTCTCTTGTACGCTAATAATTAACAAACTACCTAATTAAATACCTAATAAACCAAGATTTTATACATACATAATACATACTACTTACATATTCCCTTTTAACATTTCATTAAATTGCCATCAACTTTTGTTTAATTAATAATGTCAAAGATCATCGAACTTGAACTTGATTAACTTGGTAAGACGATGAATGATGATTTGAGGATCAACGTGAAAAATTGCTTTAAATATGACCAGATTTCACATTTTAATCTGTAATAGCCTCAATAGTACTTGCATAAATAAATAAGTACTTATATACAAATAATGATATTTTATATAAATAATGTTTTCTCAAATTTATACTTTCCTATATATTAAATATTTATTGTATTAATGTATCTATTATATGGTAAAGTTTTTATGCTGTTTATATACTTTATAGCTGTGTATAGAGAACTGAAGAAGAAATCAAAATTTTGATTCAAGTCTGATATAAATGGGCTTCTTGTGTGGTTGTTCATCCAAGTAATTGGGAACTCTTTGTAATAAGTAATGAGATAATGACTCGTCTCTTGCCCGAGGATCGAGATGGAAATAATATGTGTAATGTGTGTTGGATGAAGATATTCCTCTCTTGTCAATTAAATGCTTGAGAACTTGCATGAAGAGGAGGAACGTCACTTTCCTCTTCATCTCGTAAGATCTACGTGGATAAGTCGATGAAGGAAACGAGAGAACCTCCACAGATACGCATCTTCTTCCCATTTTTATCCCCGCGAGGAAAATGGTCGTCCTGGTTGAGGTCATCTGCATACTTATACACATACTCACATACACTTAGATATTGTATACATTCATATATATTACACACATATATTACATATACACATTACTTATACATATAATTCCAATCCTGTATTACAATCATCCCCAGTTCTATATACAGATTAATACCTACATTTGTATATGTATATGTTAAGATTCGATCCTGAAAACGCTCAATGGGCATTTTAAACTACCACAACTAGGTGAGCACTTGTCAAAATTGCCAAATGCCGAAATCGTATATTGGTAATGTACAATCAAGGCTTAATTGTACTAAATGCACTTGACCTTTGACCTAACCTAAGACAATTGAACATTATTAAACATGTCCTTATCTAACTTATTTGTTCATTACTTAAATGTTATTTCGGGGTCTGGCAATTTTGACTAGCTCTCACCTAGTCATTTAAAACGCCCATTGAGCGTTTTCGGGATCGGATCCTGACATATATACTGCTATATGTGGAAAGAGGTTTGAAATTATATTAAAGTACGTTTATATCAGTACGCATACTATGTGAACGTGTGGGCATTTAAGGGCTTCTCCATGGTAGAGTGAAACATAATAGCTGGAATGCCACTGGTAGCCAATTGGTCAAGACTACAATGATCTCCGTTTGAACTGAAGCACTTACAGTTGAATGATGAGGATATTGAAGAGAGACGAGGAGATTTCTTGGGAGCCACCCAGGAGAGTCTCAGGTGCCCCGAGGAGACGCAAATCGCCGAGATCTTCACTTTTTCTCACGATGAAGACCAAGTGCCAGTTTAGTGCCCCAACACGTTCAGATCCTTCACACAGATTAAGCCCAACAACACACGACACTCTTCTTGACAGCCACAAAAGTGTGATCATCACAAAACACTCACTTGCAGATGGGCTCAAACGCTGAAAAATAGCTTTTAGATTACAAGGATAAAATCATTTTATTTAATATAAGACTTATACTTAAGTATAGTTTAATATAAGACTTTACAAAATATTAACTTTTACCCATATGCAGCCATATGTCATATATTTTTAGGAATTCCTATATTACAATGCAATTTAATATGCAAGTATGTCCTTTTAAATCGTTTGGATGAAAGAATACATGAAATCTTTTTGTTGTTGGTGGGATATCTTACCATTAGTTATATACACATATAATCAGGAGTACTATCTATATAGGTATATGATACTAACTAGCATACCTAGGTGCATTTATGTACATTGGAGACTTGACTCATCTTCATTGCCCAGATTTCGCTAGAGCCTCTAATTTTAAATTCAATTGTTTACTTTCAGAGTGCTTTGGAAAACAGTTTTTGATCAATTTTATTCGAACGGCTTTTTCTTATCTGTTCCCTTCCCTTTCTAATGTTATGTTTTCATAATTAAATTATTTATCTCACTTTATCCCGAAATAAGATTTCTATTTGAGAGTCTGAAAGGAAGACGAGGCCGGCGAGGTTTTTGGGAAGAAGGGAAAAACTTTGTTTGGCTCTAAAAAGACTTATTGTGTGTCTTGGCTATTGAACGGCATTGATGTGGAAGCAGCTCCCCTATTCACATCTTCATCCTCAATAGTTGTGAGGTTCGGTTGGTAGGAAAATTACAATAATTACCGTTCAGCTCCCTCACAATTCGCCAACACATTTCGGGGAAAAATCCTTTTGAAGGAAACCCCCATTTACAAATATTTTCCTTGTAGGTAAAAACTCCCTCCTGGATGACACACACGCTCACACACATAGATTGCATGATGAAGTCTTTACACACGTCCCGTCAATGTGAGAGGAAATGGGGGATTCCATTCAAATCCGCTTAATCCTATTCACCTCCTCATCTAACAATGACTTGGGGAAGGGGTCTCCAAACTTGAATGTTCTTTCACTTCACAAACCTTTCAGCCCAACCACCAAGGAAAACAAATCCATTTTATTCCTAATAAAATAAATACATTTGAGTATGTGTATATGACATTTGCTAATAAGTTTTCTATGTATTTAATATATCATGTATAACAATATATGTTTAAATTCATGAGCAGATTAGAAGGAGCTCCAAATTTTTAAAAATTAAGCTTTTTAAATCAATTATCTTTACACTTGGACATTTTTGTAGTAATTTTTGTCGTACTGATAACTATTAAGTAATTTATCTATATATGAGGAATGTTTAGAGAAGTTTTTTTTAATTATGTTTGATTATGTTGAGTAAATGCTAGTTGATGAAGTGGAAAGCTCAGCGGTGTTCAAGGAGATGTTTAAAATAATTGAAAGAGAAAGAAAGAACCTTCCCACATGTTTTCTTTCGTGTAGATCCGGGAGTGTTGACGGAAGGAAGAGTATTATAAAGAATGTTGGAGATTCGTCAGATTTGTATCAATATTGGCTCATTGGGTTGGCTGGTGATGGGTGGTGATGAAAGGAGCCGGTCGAGAAATCCAGGTTTCTTCCTTGGGTCCGATGAGGAGGAATTGGAGAGATAAAGGAATTAGACCCGGGCCTGGAGAGATCATTCTGGGCTAGAGGCTTTTTTGAGAGGCCTATTTTCAGGACTTCCACTCACTTGAATAGGGAAACGATGAGGAGCGATTGTGTGAAACACCGACGAGTCATGTCAAGAAATCCTCTTCAGGACTAAACGGAGCAAAAGTGAAGGAAAACTGACGCATATCACTTGTAGGAACTCTGTGATCATTCCCTGTGTTGAAGGTTTGAAGGGAAATAACATCACACATCACTTTCCTCTCGATGAGATTTCCATTAAAACCAAATCCGCAGTTGAAAGAGGAGCAAATGTTTAGAGGAACTTCACAGCTGCTCATCCGCTCACTTCATTCATCATCACAAAATCTTGAACAACAGAAACTAAATTTGTATCTTCTCAACATTCTTTACAATGCATCTTTCTTTTCTGGCAAAACATGTCAGTTTGAATAAGTCAATTAATTCCAATCCTTTCAATTTGGCCAAATGTGGCCATTGCAGGATTTCTCCTTATCCTTAATAATTTAAAAGGTAAAAATAATATTCTATGTAATTTTTCACTCTATATTTCAGATTGAGTGTCATCAATTGAGCAAGTGAGAGCCTACTTAATATTTATATACTACATGATTTAAATTTATTTAAAAAAGTTGATTTCTTTCAATTAATCATTCATTCCAAGCTGAATGAAAAAACGAAGAATGAAAAAGTGAGGGCACGAGCGAGGGAGAAGACAATCATTTTTAATAGCATCTCATAATGTATGTCATCATTCTTAAATAACATAATTAATTTGCAATAACGATCAATTCTGTTTACCAGACAGATTTATAGTGGCGAAAGAAGAATAAATGGGTCTCATTATGCAGCATAAAAAGTGAATCTCAAATGAAGACAATTCTTATTTACCACAATATATGTCTATAATGTCTTTGATTCGAAAGTGTAGTTTAAGAATGTGAGCAAAGCCCTGAGTACTTGAGAGTTCATTCCATCAAGACTCATTGGGTCTCTATAGGAGATTGCATAAATGAGGATTGGGATGACCAGAAGTTGTCAACTGGAGGGTCTGGGCGATGAGGCATACGTCATCCCCAATACATGGCTTTGGATGGAGAGTTTGAGGGACGCTGGCAGTCTTGGAGTTTGGAAGATGAGGTAGGACGGAGTGGACCATATTTGGTGTCAATGGCTGTAGGCCGGTGTGGGACTCCCCACCCGGTGTTTGCCCATCGTACATATCGCACTGAATCGCCCCTCCAGCCGCTGCCAGTCCCTCGACACTCGTCGGCCCGGCCGCATCCTCAGCTTCTCCTCCGCATCCCGCCGGGGCAAAGAGAGCAAATGTCCGTGTTGTTTTGGCCACCCTTGTTTTTCGGAGAGCTAGGCTCTCCGCGTTGAATGTGAGTGTCCCCATGGCGATCTGGCCATTTCCTCTAGTCCTCCTCGTCATCTGCCTCTCGGCCGTCTGCTCGAGCGGAGACTCAAAGTATAAGATTAAGTTCAGGATCCTCACCGTCCACCGCTACAAATCCACAAGAACCGTGTCAGTCTTGGAAGACGGCTCAGTCGTGGCTCTCTCAGATTCCCCCACTTTATACAGTAAGGTCCCATCTCTCATTACTTAAAATTCTATTTTCAATCTCAATTTCCCCTTTGATGGCTCGAAAATTCAAGTAGATGCTTTGTATAGCAAATTGCTTTGGTTTGCCAAATGCATCATGCATTGTACCTACTCATGTATGTACTCCCATATCGTTCGTATTACACAAATGTGCTCAACGACACTCAACGTTGAGAAATACGAAGATCCTTTTAGTTTAGTTCCCTGAAAGTCTCGAAAGAAATTTGTGAGGAAAGTTGAAGGGCGTTTGGCTCAATAGCTCAGTGTGGAGGAAGATTGATTGTCGGTGAAAGCATGATGGTTGGGAGTTCAATGGCACGTGCCGACGGGATTATCGTTCTAGTAGTATTTGTAGGGAGATGACCTCTGGCCTCAGTAGGAGTTGTCCAAGCAGGCGTGTAATTAATAATTGAGTGTTCCTCCTTCAGGTCTGTTCCGCGAGCGGATCATCCAGAAAAGGAACGAGACGGGGTTCATGTTCATGCTCGAAGCAGTCGCTGCCAACAGACTCGTCTGCATGACCGAGCGAGGCCTCCTCTATTCCACGGTGAGTCCGAGTGTGTGAGTGTGTGCGGAGCGTGGGCGGGAGTTGGCCAAGCCGGACACGGGTAGCTTTCTGTGGGGGTGTGACCCCCTCGGACCCACTTTGCATAAACCGTAAATCAGAGGGGAGGCGACCCACACACACTTCGTCCCTGTCACCCTGGTCCGTCTTATGAACCCTGAGTAAACATCGGCCGCGGGCGGAATCCTCTTCGCCACTCAGACTCCAGACACGGATCTTATTTTTTCCCCACATGACCACACAAGGCCTCATCTCTATTTACACTCAAGAAATCTGATCCGCGGCCCAGCGGACGGAACTCGTGCTCATGGACGAAGAAATTGAGGAATGTCAGCAAACACGAGCCAAACAAAGCCATTAGGATTTACAATGGAATAACCCGAGACGCTCCTCAATGACCTCATCCATGACCGAATTCCCAATCACTCAGTATATGCCTGATTAAGATTCATTCAATCATCCAGGCCTTGATAAAACGAATTGAATATTTCTTGGAACTAACAGGATTAAATGTTTATTTCATAAATTGCAACGCTCAGATAGCAGAGAACTTCTTGGTTTAGGAGAAAGGTATACATATAATAATATAGGTAAATATATATCATTCATGCATATGTACAAACGAGTACATTATTAAAATATGTTCCTCTTGTTTTCCTCTTTGATTTCTTTCAAGATGCGAATGACTCAAAAGAGTCAAGCGGAACAAGGCTCATACATACTACATAAAAAGATCATATCAATTTCATTCCTCCTCGGACAATGAGTACACAGAGATTTAATTCAACTATAAGAGAGAGAAACAAACTAATTAAATTTTTCCTAATCATTAATTCTTTAAAACACATATTATAAGTATTCAACAATTGTAAGTGGAGTATTTTATACATATTGTAATGAACTTTTAAAAAAAATTCTAACAATTTATCACGCGTACATATCACGCTGTTTTTTAAAATTGTTATAATATTATTAGAGAATAAAAAATAAAGGACAGATAGGCATATTATTAAAGAAAGATGCATTTATAATAGGATATATAGATATGATATATGGTATATATTAGAAAAATTATTATAAAAGTCATTTATCTTTAAAGACTTTTTCTCTTGTTATATTTTTCAGGAGTTGCCGAAGAGGCATGAAGGATTCCGACGGAAATCCCCGCCGAAGGAACATTGCCTCTTCCGCTCAGCCCCAGCCCGCAACGGATCCTACAACACGGGCAGCATCGTCTACTCCGTTGCTCATTCCAATGTGAGCGTAGGGCGATTTTTGGCATTCAATCGCTTGGGCTTCCCCCGTCCGCTCCGCCGCTCCCTCGCCCTCAAGAACTACAAAGACGGACTCGTCGTCCACTTTGTAGAGGCAAACGAGACGCGAATCAAAACTCTCGTGAACAACACGACCTTCTTCAACGGCCAGACCGTCCGGTTCAACAACCATGTGAGGAAGTGCATGAAGAATCGCTTGAACGTCTTTACCAAAATCCGCCACTCGCGGGATTTGTACAAGAAAATTATTAAATGTAAGGGAAGGGCCGGGAAGAAATTTCCGCGAAAAGTGATGAATACGGATTCGAGACAAAGGAATAAATTCATCTCAGTTTAGACACCTCGGGAAATTGAATTACGAGTAAATAAAATTTTTACAAATTCTATTTCTTTTACAACAACGCTGAGCGACAAGAGGCTCTAAATTATGCAATTAATATAGGTAGGTATTTTATGCCCATGAGCTATATAAGTCTGTCACTTTGGTCACTATTCGTGTAATTTTATATTTGACAATACAAAAAACAGGAAAATCTGCAGAGTAGTAAATAAATTCAATTCCACCATGAAAAGTCACACAGTATTATTAATTAGCTAAATGGATTTCCAATTATGTATACTTAATTGTAATTTGTCAACATTTAACCTCCTATTTGTAATAATATGCAACAAATTAATACTCAATATACAAACTATTTAATAATTTAAGGAAAAATATACATATTACATTTAACGTACATAAGTATTAAAAAGTAATAAATATAAAATGAGAAGGAAATTGCAAAATTTTTAAATTATACAGGCCTACAGTGAAACTGCTCTGATCTTTCGTTGTGGAATTTTAATGTTTTATAAGTAGGTAGTTAAATTATAAATCTAGAATCACATCTTGTTCAGTCATCTTCTTGCCGTTCTCCCTTTTTCCTTTTTTACAACAGTCAAATTAACAAATTACATATACCTATAGACGCCCTATATATATACAATATTTCAATGAATTCATTTTGAGCCGAGAAAGAAATATGCTACATAACTACCTTAATAAAAATATATACAAGTAAATGAAGATATCTATTAAATACATAGGTATAATCTAAATATTAATTCTTTGGATATGCGCGTGTTTATATAATAAATAATAAATTATGTCATGGTCAATTTAAACGGAATGAGAGAATTAAACAAGACAGCCAATAAACACATAACAAATTTAAATTTAAGGAATGAGCACGAGTACAATATTGAATCAAATTACTAATTGAATATTTAAGCTATACTTTATATACTTTTTTTTTGAAAAAAACAGAATACTACACAATAACTACATATTTAACCAAATATAAATATCTTACATACATAGATTTCTTTCAAAAGTTCTTACAATGAATGTTAAATTGCAGACCCCATATCTTTTATAATTTAGATCAGCATGGTTGGTTCTTAAAAATAAAATTCCTCCTTGAATTTTAAATAGTGATTTCGAGTATTAATTATTTAATCGTTATTATATGTAAAGAATTTAATTAAATTTACGTGTATTGTACATTTTATCTCATTTATGTATGCATATCTAATATATATTATTATATAGAAACATTGTGATTGTTATTTACATAATTCTAATAAATATATTAGTTAGCATGTAAGACCTTACACACTTATTATGAAAGTGGTCATTGATAAGTTGATGATGAGAGTTTGATTTTGATGAGAAGAATCTCATATTTCCCCTCTTGGATTGTTATGGATGCTCGTTGGGCCAAGAATCATACGTTTGCGTCTCTTCATATATAAACATAAAATAAAGAAGTTCTCTTTATGATAAATAGACGTAATATCATGAGTGATTTAATGGTTTGGTTCTCGGCCTACACAAAGTTCACGTCCAATAGGTAGGAGGGAGGGAGAGAAAAATGGGACGTGGGCGTCCGTCTCTCAGCATCTCAGCTCCTCGACGAGAAGTGAATTAATTGAAAAATACACATGTCCATACACTTTAGTTCTCAGATCTGTCGAGAGTGAGCTGGTCAAACACGGGGTGGCTGGGAACAATTAAGTAATGTGCTGAGATGATGATGAGTCTTTTATTTAGCTCATAAACCTCCGGGTCAAATATGGCAGAAGGTGAGTGAGTTCAAAGCAGGTCCTCCTTTTTAAGACTTCTCCTCGATTGACGAGAGATGCTCATTGACTCCCATAGCTAATGACATTTGAACAACTCACGAGGCCAAATCCACTACTTATTATAAAATATATATTACACGAGAGATGAATATTGGATGTCTTTTGTTACACACATTTACACACCAAGAGCGGCATAAATCTCCATGGCTTTGACTCACTCTGATTGTGAGCCTTCTTAAAAACATGCACCCCGTATGACTGTGTGTTTATAAGGAAAATAAAAAGATCGATTGTCATTTTCAGCATGGCTTTATTTATTAATTCATTGATGAATTCTCAAGAACCGCATTGAATCTGTTTGTTAAATAGCACGCTTTTGCATGACTTATTATATGGTGACTTCTCGGAGGCCGATCATATAAATACAATGATACTTATTCATATCATATAGGTATATATAAATACTAAATAGTTACTTTAACGAATATAAAAGAACGTTGAAAATAAAATCATCTATCACAAAATGAAGTGAATGATGGAGATAAAGAGTATTTTATTACATATAAGGTGGCTCCATAAAGAAAATGGCATTTAAGATATATTGGTATATTAATGCTTTGTTTAAACAACTACGTATGCAGATTTGAATTCGTAAGATTTGAGTGAACTATCGGAGCCTTTTCTGCATGACGTCATATAAGTATTACAACTCAAACTATAATAAGACGTAAATTAACCTTTATGCTATGCAAAGTTCACCCCTTGTGGAAGCCAAAACGACACGAATGAAATTTTCTGGCGGCTTTAGTTTTAATCACTCAAATCCCGGCGGGGCTTTCAAATCTCTCCGTTCGAATTGAGTTGCCGTTTGAGCTCGAGGGCGAGTTTGAACCCGAGCTCAGGTCTCCGATCTCTCCCTTGCACCATTCCTTTCACCTACAATTTACCAGAGTCATTTTCCTAGTCTGGGCATAGAGATATTAGCTAAGCCCAAAGGGCTCATTTCTCAATTAATTCATTTCAATTCAATTAATTCATTCACTAATTGATTTCGAACAAAAGAGAATACTTTATCAGAGTCGACAACGAGGCCGTGCTCGTCGAAAATCTTGTCCTTTGTTGCTTGAATATCATTGAGGCAAATCCCACGAGAAGCGTCATCAACGAGGACCGTCCTGAACCCGAGTTCCTGGGAGTGATAAGCCGTCCACGCTAAAAATCAAGAAGTGTCACATATAATACAAAAATTAATTAATTAATTAATTTTTTGCAAACTAAATATTCAATCTTCATTAGTTTAAAAACTACTGAGTTTAAATGACTTTCTTACCAACACAGACGTCGAAGGCGAGTCCACAGACGTACACGTCAGTTACACCCTTTTTCCTTAGTTCAGTCACCAAAGTCGTGGAAGAGATTTTGGAATTATCCCAGAAGGCTGAGTACGAGTCCACGTCAGGATTGGTTCCTTTGTATATGAATGGACTCCCTTCCGCAATCTTCAAAATACACACGACGACACACCAGATTAAATCATTCATGACATGACAGACATGTTGACTTTATTGGCTAATTAAGAGAGATGTATGGAATACTTTGAGATTCTCATGAAGCTTCGCTCCCCAAGAATTCTGAACGCAATGGCGAGGCCAGAGCTTTTGAGTGATGATGGGGCTCAACGATGGCCCTTCGAAAATAACAGTATCATACAACTTTGCATCTTCAGGCAATTTAATCTGAAAGTATTTAGACTCAATTAATACTTTTATAAAATTAAGCACATTATTCCTAAAATTATTATCCTTATGTGGACTTTGTTTTGAGCGAGGAGACTCACTTCGCTTGAAGGATGAAGATTCCTTAAGGAGACGTTGTCGACGAAGGACACGTGGTTCTCGGGATGCCAGTCAAGAGTGTAAAGGACACAATCAAACTCAACTGTGTCCAGAAGCCCATTGATTGGCTCAACGACCTACCAAAGACGAAAGGAATAAATTATACTTTCATCCAAATGGCGTAGATTTGAAAATGCGATTGAACCTCTTCACCGTCTTGTTTAGCAGGGCAGTTTGAAATGGCAAGGGATCCGCTAATGAAGTCATTTTGAACGTCCACAACAACAAGGGCACTCACTGGTCGAACGATCTAAACACAAATTAAGTATTCGTTACTCATCCATTATAATGTCCCAATTAATATTTAATGAACACTATAAAAGTCTGTACTGGTGAAAACAGGGTTGAATTAAATTTCATCCCTTTGAAATGAAAAGTGAAAATAAGTGAAATTATATGAAAGAAATCGAATTCAAGTTTAAACTTTCAATTTCTTCCAATTTCTTTCAGTGAAAAGTGAAATAAATTGAAAATATTAAATATTAAATTGGTTTAATATGTTACGTCTACGTTACGTATACGTATACGTTTTATGCCTTTTAATTCTATTATAGAACTCAATGCTTATGCTTGGGTAATTGGTGAACGTATTTAAATTACTAGAGGGTTTATTCTTACACTTTTACATATTTCTCAAAAATAATTAGTTCAAACAATTTGAAAAATAAGTAATAATATAATGAAAAATACTCATTTTTACAAATTAAACAAATTAAAAATCCGCCAAATAAAACAAAGAGGAATCTATTAGACCATTTCGATCAGGTCCTGGGTCCCAACAAATTTTCTTTTAATAAAGTAATTTAAATTTCATAAAGCTTTAGAAAACAACGTCAACTTTAGC